>JAXBDA010003280.1:0-35785 GCA_036023075.1 Gaultheria prostrata | reverse complement strand
CGTTAGATGTGTTTAAAACGTGTTTTTAAGGTCCAACGCGAGGATTTGTATAAAAAAAACACTCGGAAGGGGTTGATCGGAGCAGTTTTTGCTAAAGCGTTTTTAGCAAAAACTACTCTGATCAACCCCTTCCGAGTGTTTTTTTTTAACAAATCCTCGCGGTGGACCTTAAAAACACGTTTTAAACACATCTAACGGTTCGGATCGTCGAGATTTGGTCCGGAAAGTAACGAAAACACAGTGGTAGACAGGTTAACGGCCATCCAACTCCACATCAGCGATTTCCGTTACCCATTTGACAGAAGTAGACAGTGGGGGGTAAATTGATTAACGGAGTGAAAGTTTGGGGGGTAATTTGAAGTTTCGTTAAGTTCAGGGGGTTTTGAGACATTGAGTGCAAAGTTCACGGGTTTTTTTGAAATTTTCCCGTACATTTTCTATCCCTTTTTTTTTTTCTGTACGTGTAGCAGTGTCCGTGTGTGAAAGAGAATGTGTTGGTAGATTTATTTTCAATTTTCAGAAACATCCGTTCATGTTAACCATTGTTTAGGCTACGGTATGGTCCAATGATCGGCCATCAAAAGTTACCCAAATACACCAACCTAATTAAAGGAAGAAATAGATCGACGCAAGACAGTTCATCTTCTCCGGGGAAAAGTTACCCAATTCCTCACTTCGATTGAGCCTGAAATCTGGCACGAAATTTGTAATCTGATTACCTTATTAATTAGTTATTCCAAGTCTCTTCTTGAGGAAGAATTTCTCGTCCCCTATTTACAATTTTCTCGATCCAACAAAAATCACAAACAATTGGATTGTATAACTCGCAATAATATGTTTACGATAGTTCAAGAGACAAAAATCTTTTCTAAACGGGGACGGAGACAAAAATCGGTTAAAAGACATGATTTTAGAATTCAAATAGAATCATATACTAATATTTCACCACGATTATAGTTTGTCACACGCTTCTGAAGTCCTGGGCCTCCTGGCATCCAAGCTACTATGGTAATTTCTTTTTTCTAACTAGAAAATGCACAAAAGAGACTTTGTAATTCTGCATTTACTTTATTGATTAAATATTGGGCATACAATAACCAGCCTTTTACAACAAAATAATGCTTATTTCCAATCAATTATTTTGATCCAAGGTGTGTTGTCACTGTTAACATAGAAACCATCAGGTCTAGCCTCCCAATAGCAATATGTTTTTTCATAAACATGATCACAGTAATGTTTTTCTATGTGCTTGTCATAAACGTTGAAGATTTGTTGTTTGGAACCCCAGTAAAAATGACAGAAATAGAGGGTGTTATCGATATATGCGTTCGGGTTGAAAAGCCAGTTGAATGATTGACCCTGATAAAGAGTGTGCAAACCAAAATCTTCATCTCCGGACTGACAACGGACTTGCAGTGGCGATGGTCGGTTTGGAACGCGATCGATGATTCGAACCTCATTGTCCTTTCCTAGAACATGGTGATTTGTCAAGATGACTAGGAGGAGGAAAAACCGGCTCATTGTATCTTGACGAACGTCGAACATGATGTTTATGTTGGTTATGTTTTACTAATTTCCTTACCTAGCTATATAGGCTCAAGCCATAAACTTGTCTAGCTGGTAAGGGAATAAAATCGATTCTATTTGGGTATGTAATTAAAGGCAATTGAATTTGGTCCATCTTTAAGAATCCAAAACCTTTTAAGGAAACACAATTACTCTTACTCTTCAATAAATATAAACTCTCCCAAATACCCATCTAATCTAATCTATATTACATTACGCAAAAGTTTTGAGAAACGTCTCTCTCACAACTGTCGTCCGTGGCACATTGGAGGATCGTGATTGAATTTTAAAGTTTCCTCTTAACTAATCCAAGGGCTGAAATTACTTTCATTTCAAAATTTAAAACCCTAAATTAAAGGAATCTATATTGTAAAACAGAGCAATTTTGATCTACACATACAAATCCAGCACCCTCTAGCTACAAATGTCCAATCAACATTACATTTCATGCTAATTGTAGTCGTCCCATCAAGAGAATACTTCCTAATATAAACCACCCTAACCTTAAGACTGATAAATTATTTCCATTGACTGCTTTTACATTGTTTCCTTAAAAGGAATTGATTATCCTTTCGAATTCAAATCAATTAAACAAATGACTTTCCTATTTAATTTCCCTACATTCAACTCAATAATTGGTTTTGAAGTTGTTTCCTTTTACGTTGATTTTCCAACATTCAAAAAGCAGCACTGCTACACACACAGAAAATATACACAGAATTTGAAAATCAATGACCCAGATTCACTTGGAGTAAATCTGGTCCATTGATTTACATATTCTGGGTAAATTCTGAGTACCCATTCTGCGTACAAAATCTAGGGACTTTCTATTCAAAAAAGGAAACAATCCCCTTCTGGATTCCTATACGGAAAGGAAACAATCACTTTTTGAAAAATTCCCGTCAATTAGAGTCATCCATTCGAGCAATCAACGGCTCGAATTCCATCTCACCCCAAATAAATTTGAGCCATCCATATTCATATGAGAATCTGAGCCGTCGATTACTCGGATGAAGGGCTCGAATATATGAGACAGAAAATTAGGACACAATTTTTGGAACAGCAGATCTGCTACCATTTTTATCGGTCCGTCTATTGTGTGCCTAATAGGCTCATCTTTTAAGCTTCTATGCCAACAATACTAATTGTTTAATCTTGCCAAGTGGGACTTACCTGCCGGTTTTCCCTGGAACAGTCCCAGTCCCAGTCCCTTTCGCACTCTTATCAATGCCAGTTTACTTACTCTTGCAGGACAAGTTTACCCTTACACCATTCGCTTGTTTTCTCTTACACTATTTGTATGAACTGAATTAGTGAAGTGCTCCATATTGCAATGTTCAGAAAAAAAAATATATATATTTCCTCCGTCCCAAAAATATTTATAAACACTTAAACCAATTTTCTGTTAAAGGCGCCGGAACTAGGAAATTTATAAGAAATTACTTTATTTTGATCTGACCCCAATAATTGAACATTAGTCAATTATACGGAGAACAAATCCACCAACTCAACTGGACTAATTTTAGATTTTTCTAATCCATCGATTTTTTCCTAATTTCTCTTTCAGATTTTTCTTTCGTGAAATTTTATTTTGTCTACTAGGTTTCCTGACATTCTGGAGTACTCAGTTTTTTGCTTATTTAAATAATACTCTGTCACTGTAATTATGTCCATAAAGTTATACTCCTATATTTCTGGTATTTTTGGTTTACTTATTTTTGTTTGTATTTTCTGAATTTGTTGTTAGAATCATGTTATTTTTTTTGGATTTTGACTAGAGGAGTCCAAAAGGTAAAAAAAAAAAAACACAAAAAGCAGAATCACATTATAAATTTTGGATTTCGACTAGAGGAGTCCAAAAAGTAAAATATATATATATATATATATATATATAACAAAAAGAAGAAATTTTTTAGAAAATAATATCAAACAGCTATTGTAGTATTTTTTTTTTTTGTCTAAAGTGCCATCTTATATGAATTTTTTTAATTTTGATGATAGATATTTTTTTTACTTTTTCGGTTCTTCTCCTCGAAACAAATGATTAATCTTGGGAAATGCTACTCCCTCTGTTCCAAAATAACAGTCCACTACGAAAAGTCGTGTCATTTAATTTGAAATAAAAAATGAAGTACTTTTGTGTAACATTTTTCAATTTATTTTGCACCGAATTAAAGGGGTCGACGAGTACTTTAACTCGTTGTGAAAGAATTTAAAAAATGATACATAGAAATACATCATTTTTTTTAAACTTGAAAATGGCAAGAGAGAGAAAGTGGGGCTATTATATTTAGGATTTAGGAACCGAGGGAGTACAACGAAAAGCCAAAAGAGTTTTTTTTTTTTTCAAAGCCAAAATTTATTTGGAGCCCTATATATACCTTAATGGTTGACCACATGGTTTATGGAAAGTATCACCATGGGGTTTTTTTTTTCATCTATGGAAATTACCGACCGCTAAAGTAGAATTTGACCACAGGCTGTCAAAAGTGATGCACGTAAGAGCATCTACATTTGACATTGTTAGACCACTTTAGTGTCATAAGTTAGTGAGTTAACAAGAAAATGGAATTTTTTTTGCTCCATTTGACATTGTTAGGACCACTTTAGTGCTCCCACGTTTGTGTCAAAATTTAAGCCTTCTCTACCTGCAGCTTTTACCGCAACACACTTCCATGGGACCCAGCCCAAGAGAGAGAGAGAGAGAGAGAGAGAGAGAAAAGAAAGAGAGAAAAGAGGAGAGAGAGACGGGTAAGGAGTGACATTGGGGGTCCCACTTTTACCACTTAACAAACACCTAAAATGCTCTAACAATATCAAATGGACCACTTTTTTATTCACTACCTAACAACTCTCTAACACACAATTTTTGGGACCCACTTTTAACAATTTTTGTCATATAACAAACAATTTTAGAGAGCACCAAATGTAGTAGTTGGTAATTTCCATAGATAACAAAACTAACCCCATAGTGATGCGCGTGAGTGTCAATAACGTGAGTCCCATGGGCACAAGTTAGCATTCTCCTATTTTTATTTACTAATTAGCATTCACACATATTTTTCTTCAAAAATAAATCTACGTTTTTTTAATAATCTATGCTGAACTTGGGTTTTCCTTTTATAAACATACACAATTCTTCTAATTCGTAAGCTTCTCCAAGAAAAGGAGAAATTAGCTTTCTTCATACCTTAATTGGAGAAAAAGAGAGGTCCATCACCTTTGCTTTGTCAGAATAAGAGGTAATAATTTTTTTTTTTCCCGTTATTAGACACATTCTCTCCCTGGATTATATATTTTGAGGCCCTTTCGGGTCGTGTTGTGTGGAGTCCTACATTGTTTCTCTCCATGGATGTTTTTTCTTTTTTATGAAAAGAAATGAGATGTGTTAAGGTAATATATATACAGGTTATGATCGTACCATGATAGTGTTGGGAGGAATAGACGAGATCTATGGTTAAGGTACATTTTTATTTTGCAATAGAAAAAGATTATAAATAATGTTGTGGTGGGTATAGTATTGCAGAATGATTTTTCGCGAGGAGGGCTACGGTTGCGAAAGTGGCACAAAGTATTGGTTTGTGATGAAAAAAATTAACTAAGCAATGTATCTTGATCAACGGTCATAAATCTTTTTTGAATTTTGAAGTCTAATACTTAGATGTAGTTTTTATAGCCTTTTTATTTTATTTCTAATTTTGAATTTTGAAACTCTATACCAATTACCAAATCCTATTTATGTTAACACAACCATTATGATTCAATCTCTAAATGGAAATATTAAAAGAAAAAATTCTACATCCAATTATATTCCATTATGATTCAAACTCTATAGCTGATCCTAAAAGGCAATTAGGTAATATTCAAATTCTAAAATATTATCCCTTAATTTTCTCCCATCCATAAATACCCACCTTCTATCCCAATACCCACCTTATTTTAAATACCAAGAATATAGTATTGAAATAGTATTAAATAAGTAAAACATCTATATAATAACACATCAATATTAGAAATTCACGAAAATAATAACCTTTTTACTATTAAAACTATATACTAAGCTCTATTTATTTTTTTGTTTCGATTGTTGTGCATAACACTGGTTTGTTGCTAGTTTAACACGGGTTTATTGCTAGTTTAATATAGTATTGAATAATGAGTTTTTGTGAGGAGACCTATGATTGCGACAGGTGTCATAATTTAATTTCGTTTGTCATAGAATTTTCAAGCAACACATACAACATTACTAAAAAGATTAATAAGATTTTTCTCTCTTTAGCAAAAAAAAAAAAAAAAAAGCAACACATGTGACATTACTCTTCCTCTCACTCTTCAATATTAGAAAATTCATTTTAATTATCTCCAGCGTATCCATATTTGAATAGGAGATTGTGATGTCATGATTGGATAATACATTTTGAAATTATCGGATTCGGGGGGCCTGCTGTCCCGGGAAGACAGCAGGCGCTGCTGAGGGTGATGCGTCGCCGTTTTGAGCATTCGTCAAACTCCACCGCTTGAGTTCTTGTTTGGCATCAGATTTCAATTGGCATTAACCAAAAGAACCTATCCACTTGTCTCTTTGCAAGCACTCTGTTTGGGAATTTTTTTGGCTTTCGTTGCCTTCTTTAATTTCTTTTGTATAGTTTTTCTTGTTCTTAATTAATGGTTTAAGTTCATCATATACCATATTATATGCCTCCAAACCATAAACAAAAAGTTTAAACCACACTTTTTTTTTAACGCCAGGTGTTCAGGTCAACTTTTGCTCACTTCGACTAATCCTGGGAGACCAAATGACCGGTCTTAAAAGAGTTGATAGCACCTACGAGATTTCAAACCTAAAACCTTAAGAGGGAGCAAACCCCTAAGCCCCAAGCTTTGACCACTAGACTAACCCCTTGGGGTTGAGTTTAAATTCCTCTCATATTTCATGGATGCATGATGATGTAATTGTTTAAAATTCCTCTCATAAGCTTCGAACGAAAAAGAAAATCATGCAACACTTCGACTTGGTTTAGTCAAGTTAATTTTTTTGTAGGAATATTTGTTTTTGCGGAGCTTACTGGATACATGGCTCAAATCATCTTTCATAGGTCATGATAACTTATGTCACATACTAAAATGTATACGATCGTGCATGAGCAGGAACATATGAAAACATTTTTCAAAAGCATCCCAATCTACGAGCATTCACGAAAGCGAGTATTAAGAGCATATAGAGTAATGTTTTGAGATCGATAGTGAAGGATCTTATTAAAAGATTATGTGACTAAGGTGGTAACAAGTGTGGTTTAAACTTTTGTTTTTAGTTTGGATGGCATATGATATCGATATGGTATAAGATGAGCTTAAACTAATTAAGAATAAAAAAAGGACAAGGAAACAATTGCCAAATAGTGCTTCTAAAGAAAGACAGGTGGATAGGTTCTTTTGGTTAATGCCCATTGAAATTTTAATGCCAAACAAGGATTCAAGCGGTGGAGTTGGTCGAATCAGTTGCAGGCTCAAACGGCGCCGCATTATGGTCAGCAGCGCCTGCTGTCTTCCCGGGACAGCAGGCCCCCCGAATCCTTCCACAATAGAATAAAAAACGTTTCCATCTATACTTTCCTGGAAATCTCTTCCTATGCATTCCTTTTTTTTTTTACAATATATCGGGTCTCCAATGAAGCTACAAAAGGTTCTTTAATCTAGAAAAAAATAAGAATCACTCCAATATTTAAGCAGCGAGGTATTTTTCTTAACCTTTCTATATCTTTGTGTATGAACTCTTTATCAATTATGAATATGTGTGTGCCTATAAGACAAACAAGCCAGAATACAAGACAGTCCATATATGTGATACAATAATGGATTTTTCATGCCTCCTAATGAGAATAAATTTGGAGCATGTACTCTGAAAAGGCGTTTTACAATAATGTGTTTGCTTTCAATAAATTTGGTCAGATTTTGCTTTCTAATTTTTTGTGAAATTTTGTGTGTGAATAGATCCAAAGCAGCTCGCAACTCTTGATTTCTGTATGGTGAAGGAGTTCTGTAGGTCTTTGTGCCAAATAATTAGAGCAAAGTGAATTCACAAAGTTTTGGAAAATTAACTCTGGTAAGTGGTAACTTTAAGTTCAAATATGAGTACACCCCTAAAGTTGTCATTTACTTTTTTCGCAATGATTGTTTAATACATTTCAATTCGCTTTTCTGCAAGTGGTGGCTACCTCATCCGGTAAGCTCTTGGATATGCCACACTGCATCCCGGGACCGAGTCTCATTTTCCCTTCCCCCATGTAATAGATTATGAATGACGAATGAAAAAAAAAATTTAAAAAAAAAAAAAATTCGCTTTTCCCTCTAGTTTTGAGTTTGAAATTGAATATATGGATGAAGGGCAAAAAAGGCAATGGAATAATTTTTTCCTCTCGACTAGTCAAATTGGGCAAGGATTTTGGAACATTTAAAAAAGGAAATATGGACCAAAATTTTGGGACGGAGGAGTATTATCTTCTTTGTCAATAAACGAGACACTTTTTTTTTTTTTTTACTAGTGAAGTGTCCGACCAACTTCCGCCATATCTGGGTTCTGAAGTTAGCGGTCGAACACACCTCTAGCACGAAGGTTTGGAATCAGTAGCGGATAAGTATATACGTAAGGTGAACATATATACAACTATATCGTCCTGGCATTGCCGTAAAGAGAGTCTTGTGCACTGGATATATGACTTTATCCTTTTTTTTGGTTTGTTGGCCTGCCAATATTTTGGGGATTTGCATTGAGTTCCGGCAGAATACAATAGATCATTTTGTTCTGTGGTGGATATTGAACTTTGGTCAATGAAACTCATATTCAACTCATGGTTGAATATTTGGTTTGAACAAGTCGTGACCATTTCTGCACTACTTGCTAAATACAAATAGGCCTATATCATTTCTAGCAGCAGCGAAGCACCTGTATACAGGGGCGGACCTATTTTGGAGCCGGCGGGGTACTGATACCACTCAAATTTTGTATTTAAAAAAATTTAGTTAGGATAGCATAAAAGTTTCGTCTAATAATAAACTAAAGTTTGGTCCTCAAATCCAGATCTTTTATTTTGCTCCTCCAAAAGAAAATCTTAATTTTGTTTTATGAAACGTAACGATATATATTTAATTTGCTATTTTATATGAGAAGAAAAGTAAATGACAACTTCATATAATATAATATAATATACAATAGAGAATACTCGCGTCCCATATTGTTTGTCCGTTTTCGAAAATCGTGTTATCGGTCAATTGCTTATATATTTTAACATGAATTTAAAATTAACATGCAATATGAATTTTGTTTCATGGTTCTCTATAAGTTCTAAAATACAAAGTTTTCAAAAACACAAAAAACATTATAGGTCGAAAGATATAATTAATTGAAAATTGGTACGGTCTTCTAAAATGGACAAACAAAGTGGAACTGAGAAAGTAAACATTAGCACGTATTTTATCAATAGTGGGCCGCTCCAGCATATAAGTTCTGGACTGTCCGTATATGATAAAAGAGAATAATTTATTTGCGGACGATTCACAAACAAGGTGTTTGCACACTGAGTACATCCGCGCTGTCCGTCTTGTTTGCGGACCGTCCGCAAATAAGACTCCTGATAAAAATCCAACTGGGAGATAAACTGCATCTAAAAACTTGACCATATCGACGTGCTGCCGGCTTCTGATACTTAAATTTTCCTCTAGGACTTATTCGATATCGTTGGCAATCACAATCACACAAAACAAATCAACTTTGTTTATTCAGCCAATCTACAATCTAGAAAATGATTCTAGTACCCATTTCAAACGTTGTTGTTACTTGTTACCCTTTCCAACTTCATAAAAAGAGAAGCCAACACTCGTAGGGGAATTTTTTTTGCAAACGATGGGTCGAGTTTCCACCTGTATATTCTCTGGTACTCTGTTTCTTGCTTTCCTAATGGTGAATTCACAGGAAGAACAGCTGAAGCGGGCACTAGTCCAGTTCATGGCAAAACTCTCTCCCAAGACAAGAGGCCCGAATTTCGGTTGGAATTTGACTTCAGACCCTTGTAAAGACAAATGGAGTGGTGTTTCTTGTGATAGCACATTACTTGTTGTGAGGAAAATTGTTCTTGATCAATTCAACCTGATTGGAATTCTTGATGTTGCTTCTTTATGTAACGTTACTGCGATTTCAGTCCTGAGCTTAAACAACAACCATTTGGGTGGAGGAATACCATCGGAGATATCGAATTGTCGGGTTTTGACACATTTGTATCTGTCTGGGAATCGTTTCTCGGGTAGCCTTCCGCTAAGTCTACCGCAGTTGGGGAATCTGAAAAGGATTGATGTATCGTACAACGACTTATCCGGTCCAATCCCGGATCTATCGAGAATTTCGGGTTTGCTTACATTTTTGGCTGAAAACAATCAGCTAAGTGGGGGGATACCGAATTTCGACTTCTCCAACCTAGTCCAGTTTAATGTCTCCAATAACAATCTCAGTGGTTCGATTCCTAACACGGTCGACAGACATTTCGGTCTAGGCAGCTTTTCGGGTAATCCTCAATTATGTGGAGGTCTGTTTTCGAATCAATGTCCCCAACCACCACCACCACCTCCTCCTGCTGTGGATAAAAAGTCGAAAAGGCCGTCCAAATCTGACTACCTTATTTACTCTGGCTACGGTATCCTTGGCCTCGCCTTGGTACTCCTCGTCGTCACTTTCATATTGTACAAGAGGAAAAGAGCAGCTGAAAGAGAGAACACAGGCGGCACAACAAGCAACAAGACTAATATTGGTAGTTCGCGGGAGTACAAGACCGGAGGAAGGTATAAGTCGGAGTATTCCATGACATCCTGCGAAAGTGGGAAAAATTCTTCTTCTCTTGTAGTCTTTCGTAATCCTGCGGAGTACGAGCTGAAGTTTGATGATTTGCTTAAATCACCAGCCGAGTTGGTTGGGAGGGGGAAGTATGGGAGCCTCTTCAAGGTTATACTCTACGGTGGGCTGACTATGGCTGTGAAAAGGATTAAGAATGTTGGGATCCCACGCGAAGATTTCAAGAAGCAGATGAAGAAGGTAGAAAGAGTGAAGCATCCGAATCTGTTGCCAATCGTAGCTTATTATTGTTCCGAGCAAGAGAAGCTGTTGGTTTATGAGTTCCAGCACAATGGCAGCCTCTTTAAGCTTATTCATGGTATAAACTTCACTCTTCCTTTTTCCCTATGTTATTATACACCAGCTATGTATCTTCCACCATAAAGAAGCTATTTCCTCCTATAACCCCAGAAAACAAAGAAACTGCTCCCCCGCCCTGCCTTTGACCAGGCCGGGAAGGGAATTAGTCGAAGTGCGCGTAAACTAGCCCAGACACCCTTACCGTCGAGTCCTAAAAAATAAAAGAAACTACTTCCTAGGTCATAAAAAACTGGATACACATTAAGCATAAGCATTTGGATTTCTGAATTTTTTAGTATCTTTAGGTGTTGCGGCTCATGGGCGATTAGATTTTTTTTCCGCATCAAGCAAGAATGGAGGTAAAGGGGACAAGTGGTGGTAGTCGCCACTGCTACGACCATAAATGACTCCCTTACTACACAAATATGTTTCTTTTCTGTTGGCAAATTATATGGGTCTGCCACCTCTATCTCTTTAGTTTATTACCAAGTATGAAGTAGTATTCTTTCAAGAGTAATATCTTCAAAGCTACGAAACATGGTCCTCTGAAAAAAAATCCTCTCTTTCGTGTACCGGTATTTGATTATAGTCGCGACCAACGTCAAAATCAGGTCCGGATTGACCAAGAACTCACTATTTTTCTCCATCTCCTCAAAGCTGCCAGAAATCTGATATATATGGCCCAAAAATGGCTTTCTTAATTTAGGATAAGGTGACGAGAGTATATAATTGAGGGCTTCTTTTTGTATAGCATTACCATACCGATATTACAAGAGTTATAATCATGGCTCCATCCCTAGCAACAACTAATCTAAACCTTAGTGTAAACTCCTACACCCTAATTTCAAGTGGATTTGAATACCCCGCTAGCATGTATAAGAATCCTAAATTTTCCATGTATCTTTGTTATTACAGAACCGCAAAATGGGCAAGTATTGGACTGGGGAAGCAGATTAGGCATAGCAGCCATCATCGCACAAGCACTGGCTTTCATGCACGAGGAGCTTCGAGACAATGGGATTGCTCATGGGAACCTAAAATCAACCAACATATTGTTCAACAATGATTTGGAACCCTGCATCAGCGAGTACGGTCTTATGGTGGTAGAAAACGATCAAGACCAATCAGTAGAGTTCTCAATCGACAGTATCAGAAGCAGCCATTTACCTACTACAGCCCGCAGATACAGTGCTTTCAACGTGGACATTTACAGCTTTGGGGTGATTCTGCTGGAGTTGCTCACGGGGAAGATAGTCCAGGACGGTGCGTTGAACGACTTGGGGAGGTGGGTTCACTCCGTCGTTAGCGAAGAATGGACTGTCGAGGTCTTCGACAAGGCCCTCCTTTCGGAAGGCGCGAGCGAGGAGAGGATGGTGAATTTGTTGATGGTGGCATTGAAATGCATAAATCCATCTCCAGAGGCTAGGCCAAGCATGGGTCAAGTAGCTGCAATGATCAACTCTATCAGAGAAGAAGAAGAGAAATCATTGGGCTCTGAACTATGAGCCACATTGTGACAAAAACATGTGGAAAGATTATTTGAGCCAAAAAAAACAATAATAATTACGTGTGGGAAGAAGATTAAATTGGCTCATGGCGATTTAAATTCATTTTTGTATATGTGTACAAGCTCTATTTTTGGAGGGATATTGTTATATTGATGAAAAAATATTTCACAGAATATCTTTACATCGTTTGTGGCAAGTGGCAACTTATCTGGAATTCTAGTGAGTTCCACCATGTTACGGGTATATGTTGCGTGACTGAAAATTCGTGAAATAAATCTGCTGATAAGTAGTATCATTTTGCATTGTTGTTTCAATTATTGTACAGAAACACAATTGCACACAGCCACACATACTCAGATTAATTGTGGGACCCAATCACACCCTCTATGAGTGTGTTTACGTCTATGTACCGGTTGCATTTTCGGTTCTTATTTTGTATTTTTTGGTGTCTTTTTCAATCACCGAATAAAAGTGGGCCCAAGTTAATGTCATCTGACAATGCCCTTTATCTCCTCCATTCTTTGCCTGCCAAACGGGCCGTTAAATCCTAATATGTTTAAAAAAAACAGAAATAGGAGTTTTGGGCCAATTGATATAAGATCCACTATAGCCATTTCCTAACACTTGCAGTCCACATAACTTCTTGCTAACACATCCAGTCCACTCACCCATCCAAAGTACGACAATACCTCCCCTGGACTCAAAACTTTCTCCGTACCTTCACATCCCCACATCTCTCTCTCTCTCTAAAAAGACATTTGTTTCTTCCACACACTCGACTTCCTCTTTGTCGCCTTCTTCCCCTCGCCGTTCACCGGAACCGATTGCCATTATCACCACCACCACCACCACCGCCATTCACCACAACCAGCGTTTCAAGATCGGATGCGAACCACCACCCCCGCCACCACCACCGGAACCAATCACCATCATCACCACCACCACCGCCGTTCACTGCAACCGACGTTTTAAGATTAGATCCCGAACCACCCCCCCCACCGATCGGAATCTCTGACGCCGGATTAAAAAGCAGCAGCAACAGATTAGAGCCATCTCCTTCTCTCTACTTCCCGTCATCGTCAACTGTGAAGTTGTGGTTTTAATAAAAAATTAGAGGGTTAATTTGTAATTTTTTTTTTTTTTTGCACACTGTGAGATTTGGACCTGGTTCGATTCCAATTGTTACCGGGTGAGGGAATGGCTGGGGAGGTTGGTGGCAGACCTGTGGTGGTGGTACGGGTGGTTGTGGTAACCGGATTGTGAGGGGAAGGAGAGAAATGGAGGTTAATGGAAGCGATGTTCCAATTTTACTCTCTTGGAATTTCAAGCCGATTCTGATGGAAGTCTGAGACCAACTTTCTCAAAGATAGAAAGAGGACAGTGAACTTCAAACCGATTCATATGGTAGGTGGGGGTGGGTAAAGTTCATCTTGGGCAGTGCAATATTTATTACTAAAGTTGCCTAGTTTCTTTATTTTGGTAATAGTGTAATACTAGTGGATTCCTAATTGGTCACTTAATCTCATTCTACGTGTAACAAGAGAAAGCCACGTGATTCCTTTATGTTGTATGTGAACTTCTCGTGAGGATGAGGATTGAGCATTCCTTTATGTTGTATTTTGGGAAATGGACGAAAGTACTCTTGGTTGACATAATCCTTAGTTGTAATTATATCTTGTGAATTGAAAACATCTTGTGAGTCAAGATAACCACAACTGAACCCAAGTAGGTTTTAAAAAAAAAGAGATATATTACACACATTTTGTGAGTCCAGATAACCACATCTTGCGAATCTAGAGTCTAGATAACCACATCTTATGAATCCAGATAACCACATCTTGTGAATCCATAGTCCAAATAACCACATCTTGTGAATCCAGATATGGTTATCTGCGCCGGCGACTTTTCCGGCGGGTCGATTTTTCCGGGTAGCGACGAAATTTTTCCGGCACCGATGAACTTTTCCGGCATGGTGTATTATGGATTAAATTAATGTGGGGGTATATTTGTCTATTAAAAAGGGCGATTGGACCTTATGCCTTAGGAAATGAAAAAAAATGGATTAAAGATGTTATGGAAATATGAGGTGGACTAGACATGTTAGAGAAACCTATAATGGACCTTAGAACAATTTGTTATTTTCTATTTTGGCTGCATTTGGGCAAACTGTCTAAGAGTCTTTTGGTGTTTTTAAAGGTAAATTATACTAAACCACCCCAAACTCTCACCCACTCCAAGTTACCCGTTAAAGTGTAAACTCAGACACTTAACCCACTTCATCTACTGTCTTATAACAATAACCCTGTTTCGTCATCTAACTGCTAGATTTCTGGATGGAATGCACCATCACGTGACCTGTTATATGACTTTTTTTCCATATTACCGATCTTTTATATTTAAATTTGGTTTTTCAAACAAGGTTAACATAAATTTTTTTTTAACCTAGGCTAATATACATTACTAGTAGTAGCTTTGAAATCACCTGAGAACCTATTACCACCGTTATTTTCTATTGGTTGCAACAACTGCCTCCATCAACTTCAGCAAGCCTTTTTTTTTCCTAGTGCGGTGACCTTCTACCAGTATCCGTTTGGATTTGATTGATTGTCACAGCTGGGAGAAATTCTCAAGTTGCGTTTGAAAGGGAAAATGTGAACGTTAGGATGGTTTTATCATTTGAGACATTGTAACTCGGGATACCCAAATCAAAAAATTTATGGGAAGACAAAATTGAGGGTTAAAACTATCAACATAAATCTCTGTCCACCTATCAGATTTATCTCACACAAAAATTGGAGAGACGTAAAATTTACAACTACGTGAAAATGGATGCCTTTCTTTCTTTGAGAACTTTGAACGAACACCTAAAATGCAGAAAATTGCCTTAATACCACAACTTGTTAACTAAATCAAGATCGAATCACTCCAATACCCAACATCAATAAATCAAAATACTATCACTGTAAGAAACTCAGAAATCGAACCATTGTTCTCTCATCGGCACAATTTGTCCTCACCTGTTTCGTGTTATGCATCTTCTCTACAAACCATATTCAAAGAGTCCACCTCTTATCTCTCATCCTCAATTGACAAACCCTTCCAACCTTTTATAAGAATCACCCTCAAAATACTTTTTGTTTTTTTTTTCTTTTCCAAACTTTGTTCATTCTTTCCAAATAACCATCACCCCAACAAAACCCTCCATCAAGATTAAAAAGGCAAGTAGTAGATGCCAGTGTTAGAGCATGTGCAGCAGCTGCTCCATATGGAGTTTTGAGGTAAAATAGAGAAGAAAATGAGAAAAATTGGAGTCCAGCAGCTTAGCAAAAGCACTGTACTCCATGTATATTGCTACAATGTCACGGTATTTATAGAGTGACACTGTTCATCTTCAAAACTTATTTTATCCTTTCTCTCTCTCTCTCTCTCTCTCTCTCACATCCATTTGTTTATTGTTTCTCTACTCTCTCTCCTCCGCTTCTCTCCATTAATTTCTTGGCTGCCATGTAATAGAAAATCAATATTTTAGAGAAGAGAAGAAAAAAAATAGATAGACTGCTGGAGCTCCGTGCCTAGTTAAAATAAAAAAAATACTTTTCTATCTATTTTACCTATTTTTACCTACAACTGCTGCACATGCTCTAAAGAGATAATGTGTAAACAATACTCCCTCCGTCCCATTTTCTTTACCCTTTTTTGGGAACCCAACTTTTTAAGGAGCATAATTATTGCTTGGTAGAATAATTCTATTTCCCAAAATACCCTTCAACTCAACTTTTCAAATTTGGCTGCAAAAAAAAAGGCATCCCTACAACCTGCTCTAAATTTAAAAGCAAAGCTTTCTTGAATTTGTGGCTCATGAGGCGGGAATCTTTCCCAGGCGGGTATTTCTCCTTAGTCAGTGGGGGTAAATCCAAAGTCAGTAGGGGCAACATTGGAAAAGTAACCCCATATATCAATTGAAAAGTCAAAATGGTCATATATATTGGGACAACACAAAATGGCATCATGGGCCAAGAAAATGGGACGGGGAGTAGTTAAAGAGTAAAAAAGGCAATTAGGATTTTATGGTAACATAGTTAAGTGTCTGAGTTATGCTTTAAGGGGTAACTCATAAGGGCATCTCCAGTAACACTGATAGTGTAAGAAATAGTGTAAGAATTAGACAGTTAGCTAACCCTTTTTCATTTTTTGTGTTCCAATAGTGGAGTTAGTACATGAATATATGTGCTAAGAGTTAGGGCAGTGCTACTGACATGCATTACTGTATTGGTGCAGGTAGCTCTTCCAAGAGAGGAGAGAGAGAGAGAAGGGATGAGAGAGAGGGAGAAAGTTGTTGCTGCTGCAGCAGTGTACGTGAGAGAGAAGAGAGAGGTAGAAATAGAGTGGGAAGGGAGAGAAAAGGTAGAAATAGGTATGACCCACTATATATATTTTTATGTGTACTTTTATACACCCTAACAACACCCTAACAATACCATTGCAACCCTACTTACCTTAATAACATATTTTGTCATAACAACACAAAAATGGGACCCACTTTTTACACTTTTGTGTCATATAACACCACATTTTTAACTCAACGACAGGAGATGCCCTAACTAGGTTATAGTTGAGGGGGGTTTACTATAATTTACTTTAAAGCCTATTTTGAGAAAATTTTAAAAAAACCCTTGACTTTTCACCAAAATCACACAGAAATTCTTGACCTTAACGGAATATTGCATAAACACCTGTATTATTTAGAAACTCATCAATTTTGGGTGAGTTTCTCATTTGATAAAATCTGCTAAAATCAACAATTGATTTTAGCAAATAAAGAAGTCATTTGCTAAAATCTTTGATTTTATCTCCCACAAAAGTTTTTTATTTTAGCAAAAATTCTTCCCCATTTGCTAAAATCAGCAAATGTTAATTTTAATAGATTTTATCAAATGAAAAACTCACCGCTCGATGAAAAGTCATGGGTTATTTCGAAAGTTTTCCCTAATATTTTTTTTAGAAAGTCCAAAATACACACAAGTGCAAACATCTCCCCAGGAGTGATACATACACATAAAATTAGCCCAGAAAGTACCCATAATTTGAAAATGAGTGGCTCAGATTCATTCAATTTGAAAATGAGTGGCTCAGATTCACTTGGAATGAATCTGAGCCACTCATTTTCAAATTCCGAATACATTCTAGGTAAGTTTTCTTGGTACTTATCATTTCCTATATCTCCCACTTGAAGTCTTGAAGATGTGATAAAAATTTTTAAAAAAAAAAGTCTTGTAGACAACTTTTCTAAATTAATAAGTACTACTAAAAAGTTATTCCCGAGGCGTCCTTTAATCAATAAACCCTGTGGACCGAGAAAATAATTTGGACCGACACTGACTCTCTCTCTCTCTCCCCTTTCTGCGCCTCTCTAGTCTCTACCAGTGCCATGACTGTGGAGGGAGAGAGACTCACAGTAAGGGTCTCAAACATCCCTCAAACAGCCACAGCAAAGGACCTTTTCGACTTCTTCAACTCCGCACTCGGCAACTCCTCCGTCTACGCCATCGAAATCACCACCGATCGCAAAAACTGGAAGTCCAGAGGCTTTGGCCGCGTCCAATTCGACACCCTCGTCGCCAAATCAGCCGCCACAGACCTCTCCTTAAACGGTAACCTTGCATTCAAAGGGTCCCACCTCTCTCTCTCCCCCTCCTTCGACGACGTCGTCGTTCGGCCCTTTGAGCAACCGAACCGGGCCGGCCGTGGGGTACTGCATTGTGGGTTTCTGGTGAAAGATGATTGCTTGTGTGTGGTGGAGTCTTTGGAGGGTTTTAAGGCTTGGGTAATGCCTGAAAGGAAGAGTATAGAGTTTTGGGTGGTGGGTACTGATGGGGAGTGGTATAAGTTGGAGTTGCAGTATGATTTTGTTCTTGAGAGTTGTGGGTGTCGGCTGGGTGGTGGGAAGGAGCCCAATGCAGTGCTTCTCAAGGTATAATTTGGTGTTTTGGTTTTTTGATCACGTTATGTTTGAACTTTAATGGGTTTCTATCATGATTTTGATTTATTGGGCTATTGAGTACTTAGTTTGGTGAGCATCCCTGCGTCCTTCTCTAATTTTATGTTATGGTGATGGTGATAATGTGTTTTTCTTTTTTGATCATGTGATGTTATGTTATGGATTTTTATGGGTTTTTACCTTACTGCTGGGCAAAAGAGATTAGTGTAATTTTGATTTATTGGTGTATTGAGTTTTTATTTTGGTGAGGAGCTTAATGCATGCTTCTCAAGGTATAACTTGATGCTATGATGGTAATATGTCATTGCTTTTTTGATCATTTTAACTTTTAAGTTTGAAATTTTCTTGGTTTCTGTTACTCCTGGCAAAAAGATTATAATTTTGATTTATTGGGCCCTTCCTCTCCTCCTCCTTCAATGACTTCGTCGTTCAGCCCGTTGAGGCAGGAACGGAGCCTCGGAGGTGGCACACAAAATTATGTTCTCATTCTCTGTCCCATAAAGATAGTCTATTATAAAACGACATGTAATTTTTGGATAAAATTTGAACTAGTTCTTTAATTTTGTGTCAAGAAATGTAAGAAATTATCACGGCAGTGCTTTATTTTTCTATCCAATATTTGGAGGTTTTTTGGTAGTGGACT
Organism: Gaultheria prostrata; assembly: GCA_036023075.1. NCBI lineage: Eukaryota > Viridiplantae > Streptophyta > Magnoliopsida > Ericales > Ericaceae > Gaultheria > Gaultheria prostrata. The sequence goes on along the minus strand of JAXBDA010003280.1, from coordinate 16,892 downwards.
ATCTTTACAGTCGGAAGGAGTAATTAGTATACAAAAGTACAAGTGTTCTAAGATTAATTATTTCTAGTACCAGAAAGGATACACATTTTCATATGTTAATCATCCATTAACTTATTTAATACCCAAAAATTACACATTTTTCATCGATTAACCCCTCATCAATATGCTTACTAAGAATAATACACGTGTTTTGAAGAATAAAGAATAACACTGTTCTTGCAATACAAAAATAGTTTTTTTTTTTGGACCCGCGCACGTGCCACCCTGCCCCCCTCTTACCCTCCGGCCCTGCGTCGAGGACCTGTACCGGGCTGGGCATGAGGTCCTGCGTTGTGGGTTTTTGGTGAAAGATGATTGCTTGTGTGTGGTGTAGTCGTTGGAGGGTTTTAAGGCTTGGGTTATGTCTGAAAGGAAGAGTATGGAGTTTTGGGTGGTGGGTTGTGATGGGGGGTGGTACAAGTTGTAGTTGCAGTATGATTGTATTTTTTAGAGGTGTGGGTGTCAGTTGGGTGGTGGAGAGTGGATCAATGCAGTGCGTTGTAAGGTAAGATTTGGTCTTGGAGTGCTATGTGTTTTACTTTTTTGATCATGTTGTCTTTGGATTTTTAGGGGTTTCTGTTACTGCTGGAGAAAAGGATCATTACATAAGATTTATTGTGGGGGTGTTGAGTAGTTAATTAGATGTGATCGGTCCAGATTTTTTCTTTCTTGATCATGCTTCATTTTAATTTTGATGGGTTTCTGTTACTGGTGGCAATAATTCGTTAATTGGTTATTGATCTTAGTTTAGCTATACTATGGCTGTGGTTCTAGATTTTCAGTACCTGGATCAGTGTTGTCAATTTGTATAATTTTTACAGCTTAAACCAATATGTATCTGTGATCGTATCTTATGTTCAGATAAATTACACGGCATGCATGCAATGAGACACATGTCTTACTATTCAGCAAGTTTAGAAGGTAAACCGATAAGTAGCTCTATATGTTTCTTATGGTTCCACATGCATCTTATGTTTAGATAGATATTGTCTATGTTTACATAAATACTCTTGGGACACTAAATACTCTTGGGACACACTTGCGATTCATGATTCGATACGTGACACTTTTCCTTATTACATCGGGTTGCATATTTGAAGAGGTGAAACTTTGTATTTTCAAAGTTTCTTTTCTGATATATGCGAAAGACTTTGTTTTGGGTATAACTATTTGTAAACTTACATTTACTATTGCTAACGTATTTTGCTTTATGCAATATGTATCCGAATACGATACGTGAAAGGGAAAAAATGATGCATGTCATACGTAACCCATTTTGACAACTTTGGTCTCGATCATGTTATATTCTGACATTGATGGGCTTTTATAGTTTTATTACTACTGTAATCAGATTGTAATTGTTGGCTTATTGTGTTGCTGATTTGTTAGTTAGGTCGCCTTTTTTGTAAGCGAGTTGCCACTGATTTCCTTGGCTATTGAAGCTCGAAACTGATGGATATGTTTCAATGCATTTTGATTTATGAGTTTTACTGATAGCAGGGGCCAGAGAGGTTATCAGATTTCAACTTATTTCTCCTGGGAAGAGAAGAAATTAACGTTCTTTTACTTTATTTTCCCTTCATATTGTTAGGTGCTGTTTTCGTCAGCATTGTTGGTTCTTTTGTTTTGTATGCTAATACTTATATGGAACTAGTACAAGTTTATGAGCTATACTGGTAGGATAAGTCCAGAGAAAACATGGTTCGTACTTCTTTGATATACTGAGACACATTTTAGGCACAGTTAGGATATTTTGATGCTGCATTTCTTCTATTCTATTCAATGTCAATATGTGAAAATGACTTTGCAAGGCCCTTGAGTACTTTGAAGATGTATATGAATTCAGAAACAAAATTATTTTCCCTTGCCTCTGGAGCACAATTAGGTTTTGGGTTTTGCAGTTGTGCTTGTTTACTAGGATTCCCTTCTTGATTTTGTTCATTTAGGCTTCAGTCTTAATCCCCTGAGGTGTCATACACAGTTCTTTGGCTACCTAGAGGTAAAATTGCAGCTCAAATTGCTATGCCTGATTCAACTTTTGCCCAACCAGTATGTTACAATCTTGATTGGAGTATTGATGCATTCGGTTGGGGCCATTGGGCCGCGGAATATTGCAGGGTATGATTGGTTTAATGGGCTGATTGATGTTTATAAATTAGGATCTTTAAGGTGTGTTGTTAACCAACCCACCGTTTCTCTTTCTCAAGACCGTAGCCTGAACAGGCTGTGCACTAGCACTAAAACTTAGAACCTAAAGGCCAAGATTAGACTTTGAGCTGCAGTGCTAAGGTGGATATCTCTTGACCATTGTCATTGCATCAGGTATGATGCTCTATGATGGTACGATGGGAATTTTACTTGTGTTATTAGTCCATCTTTTACTATTTTCTATCCCTCAAACCTCTTCATCCCGCATTTTGCATCTCCTTAGGGCCCAGTTCAAATGTCAAGAAATGATGGGGCAGTTAACTTTCCCACATTTTGGAGTGCTCACTTACCAGGAAAAGGATATGAGTATAGGACCCTCATAAGACCCAAGAAAATTATTTTCCCAGCAGAACTCAGTTTCCTTTAAAACATATCCAGCAAAAAATGTGGAATTTAGCATTGCGGGAAAGTCCTCTACTCCATTCTCAATGCTTCTGTGCCAACATTCTCCCTCTCTCCTTTATTTCCCTTAATTCGTACAAATCTCCATGTTTTCTATGTTTTCTACTGCAAATATAGGCAGTATAGTCAATATGTTGGTTTTTTACAAGTTTTTTTTAATCTTGTTATCCGTCTTTTTGTTTTGTTTGTACGAACTAATTAATCACCGTTTGTTTGCATGGGTTTTATTTGTCTTATCTATCTATTTTTTACTTTCCACATGGTGATTGATAACAATTGGTTTGGCTTAAATAAGCCAGTTGAGTTTTTTTTTGTCTTTATTCAATTTCTTCTGCATAGATTTGGGAAAGAATTGAATAAAGACAATAAAAAATAAGCCAACTGGCTTATTAAGCCAAACCCTATAATATATTTTTCATTTTTTATGGTTGATTTTAGAGTTGCATGATGATTCAGAGGTAGCAATTCGTATGTATTAATTTTGTGAATATATGGTGGCCAGATATTTAGCTCCCAAAATTATTTTTATTCGAAATAGCCATTATATCAAGATAAAAGAAGTTTCTTTCTTATTCGTGGCATCCTACAGAATTCCTTTCTCAAATGAACACTCATAGGAAAATAGATTTTATTTTCCTCAACTTCAATTCACTTTTCCCTGGACTAACTTTCCTGCACAACATTCCTGATAACTTAACGGAGCCTAGATGAACCTACTGTTACATGGTTCTTTCATGTTGTCTGTAAAGTGCAAGATGGTAGGATGGTAGAATTATGTAGCGCTTTTACTACTATGTTTGGATGGAACTTTTTATTTCTACTATGAATTCATTTTTCAACATTTTATTTTTCCTATACCTCTTCATTCCCCGAATTGTGCATCTGCTTAGGTGTTCTGTTGTGCTTTTATTATGGCTGATAGGTACAGTATATTAGACATGGGAACCTTGAGATATAGCAATTGAAGAGAACAATGTGCCCAAGGAATATCGTGGGTGTAAATACGATTTGTTGTCTCACTTACTGGGTTTGCATTTATATTGGAATTGTCCAAAGCCCAGCTAGAGTATTTTTATTTCATTTTAGTTTTATAATCTGTGAATTGAACTTGCATGGTTTATTACACATTTGCAATGAATGTAACTGTGCTCAGCAGATAAAATTGATAAAAATGATGTCATCATGTAATTTTGAAATTTATTTATTCTGAAGGAAAACTTACCAGCTGAATTCATATTGGTTGGTTTCCACAGAGGCTAGTGAATTGGATACTGACTTCTATACTACACCTTCACTATAGAAATTCTTACCTTGAATTGTTTCTTTTCAGCTCAAACACGCACCTAAGATTTACCAAAAAATGGCTGGGCCTAATATCACTTCAAAAGTTATTGGCAATCGGTACTATTTCTGCAAGGAGGACTTTGAGTTTATATGGGTACGCACTACAGATTTTTCTAAGTTGAAGTCAATTGGACAATCATCTTCACTTTGCTGGGAAATGAAGGAAGAGTCACCAGCTCTCAATATTTTCACCTGTTTGCCATATTGTAAGAAAGATCCAAAAGATCTAATTTTAGAAGAAGGGGAAGACTTTGGTTCCACATCTGAGCTAGTTCCGCTTGTCAGATGCCAATCAGATTCATTTTTACCATATGAGATCCTTTACCAGCTTAATTCCCTTATTCACACCCACAAAATCAGTCTTGGTGCAGTGGATGATGATCTGATTGAGATCCTTGGCAGTTTAGATGTACAAACTGCAATGATGATTCTTCAGAAGCTGCATAAGTTACATTCCACTTGTTATGAGCCCTTGTCATTTATTAAGACCCGACTGCATGTTCTAAATGCCAAGAAACTTCCTTCGTCCCTTACTCGGTTAACAAATGAAAACCTGATGAGGTGTCATAGAGTCCTCGTTACCCCGTCCAAGATTTACTGCTTAGGGCCAGAGCTTGAAACCTCAAATTACGTAGTGAAAATTTTTTCTGCATATGCTTCTGATTTCATAAGGGTTACTTTTGTGGAAGAAGATTGGAGTAAGCTTCCGGTGAATGCCCTCTCTACAAGTCTTCAACAAGGTATCTTTGCCAAGCCTTATCAGACCAACATATATCATCGTATTTTGTCTGTTCTTAAAGAAGGGATCGTGATTGGGGCCAAAAGATTTGAATTTTTGGCTTTCTCGGCTAGTCAACTACGGTCAAATGCCGTGTGGATGTTTGCTTCTAATGAGAATGTTAGTGCAGAAGATATCAGACAATGGATGGGTTGCTTCAGTAAGATCCGAAGTGTGTCAAAATGTGCTGCGCGGATGGGTCAATTATTTAGTTCTTCTAGGCAAACCCTAGAAATCCCTTCCCAAGAAGTTGAGGTTATTCCTGATGTCGAAGTTACCACCGATGGTATTGGCTACTGCTTCTCTGATGGCATTGGGAAAATCTCCCTCTCTTTCGCTACCCAAGTTGCTCAAAAGTGCGGGTTAAATCACACCCCTTCGGCGTTTCAAATTCGATACGGTGGGTATAAAGGTGTCATAGCTGTTGACCGAAATTCCTTCAGGAAGATTTCTTTGCGCGGTAGTATGCTTAAATTTGAGTCAGAAAACAGGATGCTTAATGTGACAAAGTGGAGCGATTCGATGCCTTGCTACTTGAACAGGGAGATTGTTTCCCTTTTGTCTAGCTTGGGAGTAGAAGACGAAGTTTTCGAGGCTATGCAAGATCGACAACTCTGTACTCTTGAAAAGATGTTGACAAGTCGAGAGGTAGCCTTGGGTGTATTAGAGAGCATGAGTGGGTCCGACGCTAAGGGCATTCTAGCACATATGTTGTTCCAAGGGTATGAGCCAAATGTGGAACCTTACCTCTCTATGATGCTTAAGGCACACCACAATAGCTTGTTGTCTGATTTAAGGAGCAGGTGCAGAATCTTTGTGCCGAAAGGCAGGATCCTTATTGGATGTTTGGACGAAATGGGCATTTTAGAGTATGGACAAGTTTATTGCCGCACCACAATGACTAAAACGGAGCTGCGGCAATTGGAAGGGCAGAATTTCTTTCAGAAGGTAGATGAGACTACGTCTGTGGTGATTGGGAAGGTCGTAGTAACAAAAAATCCCTGCCTTCACCCTGGAGATGTTAGAGTCCTTGAGGCTGTATATGAGGTGGCCCTGGAGGAGAAGGGTTTGGTGGACTGTGTCGTCTTCCCTCAGAAAGGAGAAAGGTATGAAGCATTTCTCTGAAGAATTTATTACCATATTCTAGTTGCAAATTGCATCTTTTGCAGTGTGCGACTCCTTGAGTAGGATTAATTTGTATACAATAAGCCTATACCTGTTTTTCCTTTCCTAAAGCTAAATTCCAATGACTCCCCCACGAAGCTGCTGGAGGTTAGTCACGATTTGCTTTCCAGCATCGAATATTTTACTTGGTCTATTTTTGACCCCACTTACTTGGGTATAGATACAATTCATGCCCTCCATTTCACAGGCAAAGTTATGAGATCTTATGGTTAATGTCGCCGGTGTGGTTTACTTACACAAATGGGTGTATCATAAGGAAATTCTCAGCCATGAAAGTTTATGGCGAATATTTCTGATTTTTGTCATGATACTTGTGGTGAGCGTCGCAAGTTTTTGTGGTGTCTTTGGCATGATCTTTTATTGGATTAGTTATGAAAGGTTTTACAGCATGCGGTTTGCACCTTTGGAGTGGTGTGGTGGGTATTGTTGCCTTTTCTGACTTACCCACACCCGGACAGTCTGTTTTGGCAACAATAGAAAGAACAGTTTTGGCGATGAAATTCATAAATGGTTGACTGCGTTATGGAATGGTAAATTACTGTACTGTTTGTTTGGTCATGTATGTATATTCCTACATGGTAGTATGGACAAAGAAGTTATCACGCTACGATTTGACATCATGAAATGCATGTGTAAAATTTCATGTTTCTTTTTTTCTTGTTAAGGTCGATCATTTCAACATATCGGAGATTTTCTTTTATGGTTTGATGAGTTTAATTCCGTTTGTTATTTGTTGTGAATAAATAATTAATTGTTGCTCATTATAAACGTTATTCTTTTGTTGCGAGTTTGTGAATGACCACATCTCTCCAAATTCGTCTAGTTGCCACAGCTTTTAAGAGTTAATGTATGACTGTTCCACTGATATATCCACAGACCTCATCCAAATGAATGCTCCGGTGGTGATCTGGATGGAGACTTGTACTTCATTAGCTGGGATGAAAATCTTATCCCAACCGAAACTGTTCCTCCCATGGACTACACTGGCCGAAGACCTCGCATAATGGATCATACTGTGACTTTGCAGGTATGTTTAACGAAAAGAACTGAATTTGCGCGACACCTGAAAGTACATGTCTTAATACCTGATTGACTTAATTTGCAGGAAATTCAGAAGTTCTTTGTTGATTACATGATCAGTGACAATCTTGGCGCTATCTCTACTGCACATTTGATACACGCGGACCGTGACCCAGCTAAAGCCCTGAGTCCTACATGTCTTCAGTTGGCAACCCTTCACTCGATGGCTGTTGACTTTGCAAAGACGGGAGCACCTGCCGAGATGCCTAGGTTTCTGAAACCAAAAGAGTTCCCTGATTTCATGGAAAGGACGGAAAAGCCCACTTACATCTCCAAAGGGGTACTGGGTAAACTCTACCGTGCCACCAAAAACTCAAAAGTTAATGAACAAACAGACTTAATTGTGTGTGACAAGATATCACAAGATGCCTATGATCAAGATCTTATAGTGGATGGGTTTGAAGACTTCATTGAAGTTGCAAAAGGGCACAAGGAGATGTATATGGACAAAATGAGTGCGTTGATGAACTTTTATGGGGCGGAGAGTGAAGATGAGATACTGACAGGGAATTTGCGTAAGAAGTCGACTTACTTGCAAAGGGATAACAGGAGGTATTATGAAATGAAGGATAGAATTATGGTGTCTGTTAAGAGCTTAAATAAGGAGGCCAAAGGGTGGTTTGAGAGTAGCTGTAAGGGTTCGGCAGAGCAACAGAAGTTGGCGTCCGCTTGGTATCACATTGCGTATCACCCGACCTTTTGTCAGGAAAGCAGTTATTGTCTGGGGTTTCCGTGGATTGTTGGGGATATTTTGTTGAATATGAAGTCTGTGAAGAGTAGAAAGTTACTAGCATGACTTGTGCTTAGTGCAGGAGGGGTACAATTCTGGGAATTTACGACCTCGATGTTGTTAACTTTGTAACCAAAACATAGTTCTTAACTCGTATCAGACAGTCTAGTTTGTATCCTAATTTCTAACCCTGTTTGAATGCATCTGTTGTGTGCTTATTTGACAATTTTGGCTAATTTAACAGAAGTCTTGCTGGGTAGACATGCGATTAGGCCCTTCCCCATTGATTTGTGTTTTCTCGTCTAGTTTGTGTAGCGTTTCTGGTTTAAATTTTAGTGGGTTTTGACCATTTTTGGAGCAAAGGCAAACAAAGAAAGCTGTGTGGACTGTTTTCCATCTGTTAGTGCATTACCAGCCGACCCAAGCCCATCTCGTGAAGTCTACGGCAGTCCCAAAAACGACACACCTCATCCTTTGTCCCTCAACAAATTGTTGCATTCAAATGTCGAAAGCATGAAGTCTCACAATTTTCACTTTACCTAAGCACGTACAAGCCAATAAATCAAAGTAACAACTGACCACACCTTTGCGGTGAGCTCCATATGTCTGTTCCATGATGCAGACCACATTGTGCTTTGTCGTGTTGGATCGAGTGATAAAGGTGTGCGGGCTACGTAGATGAATAATAAGAAAAAGTTGAATGAGTAGGCACGACGAGTCATCAAACTTTTTATCCAAGAACATGGTTTATTTTGAAAGAGCATACCTCATACTGAATCATACAAAAAGTTATTTGAAATTACAGCTAGCCACTAATCCAAAACAACTTTTATAAAACAAAAACTCGTCATCATCACCAAAAGCACTTTTGATTCCCAACAATGACGAATCCACCAAGAAATCTACACTCATCCTTATCATCATATCCACTATCATTTTCCCTTTTCCCCCTTTCTTGCTGATGTATACACAATCATCATTTACACCAAGACTGTAATCAAAAACCCTAATTCTAAAACCAGCAAAATGACAAAAAATTGGGGCCAACATCCACCTCATCCACAGCACATTCAACATAGCGCAAACATGTCTCGGTCAGCTTGCATATACCGTGACTAATCCTCAACTCGTATCACTCCCGCACCTTCTCCCTCCGTCACGTGAGCGGTGGCGCGTCCTTCTCGAGGTCCATGGACGAATTCGCTGACACGGGTACCGCAGCATACCTCAACGAGAAATTCCCCCTCATCACGTACTCATCTTCATCCAGATCTCCGTTCTGCCCATCCCCCTCGTCGAAGTTAAGAGCGTAACTAAGAGGATCGTACTGGAATTTCCCGTGCCTGATTCCTCCGCCACTCTTGGTCCGGTTGAACCGCCTAATGAAGGTCTTCCACCTGGGACCGGCCGCGATCTCAGTCCACTCTCGAACCTTCATCAGCGCGTTGACACCACGCTCCCACCGCCCCTCTTCGATCGGCGCTGATGATCGAATGGGCCCCAATCGCGGTATGCAGAAGCAGCAGCGGTCCCTCTGGAAAATCATTTCAGCGTCGTGTTCCACATCCTTTGGCGTGAATTCATGGCCTTCGATAGCCATAGATGTGTTTCTTGTATCTAATTTTTCTCTGATAAAAGAGGCGTGAATAGATTTGGGTTCTGAAAACCCTAATTCTGTTGAGAGAGAGAGAGACGGTGTATGGAGAGATTATAAGGGTTTGGTTGAGTGGAAAGATTGTAACGGAAACGAGGGGAGTGGAGGAGTGTGTGGGGTAGGCTGACTGGGCAATGCCAGTTGGCGAACGAGGTTGCGACACGGGGTCCAGTTGTTGATCAGTGCGATGACGTCAACGACGACCTGTTTTTTGTCCTTTTTTTTTCAATAATGATATATACACAATTATTTTTCAATAATGATATATACACACACTTTCAACCACACACAACCACACACCCTCTCACATGTGGTGGGACCCACCTCATGTGAGACCCACAGTGGGCCCCACCACATGTGAGAGGGTGTGTGGTTGAAAGTGTGTGTATGTATCATTATTATTATTTTTTTATCCCCAAGGACTAACTTGTAGGGACCCGGGTCCAGGCTGGAAGAAGGGGTACCGAAGAACTCTTGGTGTGCCGTCTTAGTGCCGTAGGACATGTTTTCAATAACTTAGATTTCATTTGGCAATAAACGATTCAGATCAATAAAGTGCCGACATAAAATACAACATATTTGATTATCTTAATGCCGCACACCATCTGAAATTCCACTTCAGGTTCACGAATCTAAACTAGGATCCTAAGTTAGGATTTAGAGTCGTAGGTTGCACTGTTTAATACAGTAAAAATCTATTGATATTGTTATACTCCTATAATTTTGAAAACTAAGTGCAAATCCAAGCTTTTTTTTTTTTTTGTGCTGTATTTTTTGTTCCAGCAAAAATAAATTCATGATCGAAGTCTCCAACAATCTTTAAATGAAAGTCTTTTGCACCTTGTTTGGATGAGTTTTTGAGAACCGGTCTTGAAAATCTCTCTTGAAAACCCAAAACCTGGTGGTTTTCAAAAGTGTGCATCAGTGTGTTTTTCTGCCTTGTTTGGTGGTTTTTGAGAACCGATCTTGAAAACTCTTTTTGAAACTGAACAAAGAAGTATTTTCAAAACCCGATTTGAAAACCCCAAACGAACAAGCCCGGTCTCTGAGATTTTTTTAACAGTCAAACCATTCATATTTTAAAACATGCCTAATCCGTTAATGTAACATCAAACCTTTTTTGGAATCAGGGGTGAGACGTGGCACCCCGGCCCGCTACCAACTAGCTCAGCCTTTAGCCTATTGTACAGTGTATAAGGGCAAGGGCAAATAAACTAAGCGTTTGCGAATAGTTCAAGAATAAGTCTCATTTCAGTTTGCTTCATCTATTAAATGAATTGAAATTCAGCATCAATTTAAGGATCGTTTACTAAATGAGTCAAGCCTCAGCATAACACTATTTGACTCAATTAAGCTCGCGAATGCTTTGCATAGAATGAAAATGTTATAAATAAACTTGCTTATGTATAAACTTAGAGCCCATTCTACAAGGCTTTTTTTTTTTTTTTGCTTTTTAGGTTGATGTATGGTGAGAGAATGACCTTATCTCCCAGAGTGAAAAAAGACAGTTTGAAAAAAATATAAAATTCTGGAACGGGCTATCATATATCTATAAATGTTAGGGGTGAGCAAAAAAGCCCGACTACCCGCCCCGCCTGGTTTTGGACGAGTCCAAAATATACTCAGGTTGGGTTCGGGTTTAAAAACATTAAAAAATCGGTTATCGGGTTTGAGAATTGAACTCTCGGGTAACCCGACCCGACCCGACAATATATATATACACACTCTCCTCGGTTTATTTCATTACCCACAGTCCCACACCGCTCTCAGATCCATCCCACTCTTCTCTCTCTCTCCAAATTCCAACACGGCAACCATCCATCGTCCACCGTCGTCCAACGTCCCCAGCCATCCACCATCGTCTATCCCTCTCAAATCGCACACCCCTCTCTCTCAGAAGTCAAATCTCTCTCCAGTATCTCCACTGGATCGACGACGATGGCGGCGATTGCCTCAACGACTCAACCGGTGACGGTGACGGCGACTGCAATATGAGATATCTCTCTCTCTCTCTCTCAAATGTGTGTGTGTGAGTGTGATTGTGTGGGGGTGTGAGTGTGAGATAGATCTGTGTGTGTTAACCACGACTGTTAAAGTTCTGGGGTTTGAATTCATGTTCATCTTTCACAGAAATTGTGACTCTTGGGTTTGATATGTGTGTAATTGTGTATAATCATCTTGTTTTTGATTCCCTATGTGTATTTTGGTGACTCTTGTGTATCGCCCCTAAATTTCTTAAACGTAAGTTAGATACATAAATCCACGTGGCAAGTCAAATGCCCACGGTCAAAACTTGATACATTCTTCAAAGTCAAAGCAAAACTTGAATAGTCAACCGGGTACCCGTACCCATAAAGTAATTACATAAATTTAAAAGTCGATACATGCCCGAGTCAAAAGAATTGAATGAATAGAGTTACAAGATCATCTCATGCAAAAATATGAGTTTAAAGATGATTCGGCAACTTCTCCATGCTAGCTCTCAAAAATCATGCATGTACACACTCCATGCACTCCAAATCATACTCCGTGTTGTGTACCTGAAATGATTAGGGTGAGCTCACTAGCCCAGTAGGAAAAAGTCTACCAAAACTAAACATAATGAAATACAAGTGTGTGAAGAGGGGTGAGAGGATGAAATCACGCAACACTGCTCAATGTTCCAAGAGAAGTAAACCAGTCGAATCCAGACTCACAAATTCATAGGGTTAGTGATTCCCATCAAGAGTATCCAATACGTGCCCACGCACACCCCACCGTTCGTTCGTGTCCAATTTATCGTATCCTTGTGTCACACTTTCATTTAATCAATTCTTTACGAAATTCCTCGTGACACATCCCTAGGACGGCCCGAGTATCAATTCCGGGCTACCATATAGGCCCCGTATCCCTCGCGACACGCCCATGGGACGGCCCGAGTATCATCTTCCCTTTGGCCAAGGCATAACCCTCGCGAACGTCTATAGGACGGACCGAGTATCAAACCTAGCGACACGTCCCAAAAATGACCCTAGTATCAACAATTTCATGTTCTCACTTTCAATATCTTTAAGCACGGTAACCATGTATTCGTGTCATCGTATCACCCATGCCCCGCAATGTTAGTTAAATCCACAATTCTCATCAAATAGACGTACACAGCGTAAAACATAAAGTTTATCAATCATGGAAACTCAACAAATCTCTAATCATACATGCGAATAGGTTCGGGACAATAATCGGAACATGAAACGAGGTTCGGTGGGTGGTTATACCAAGCAAAAGTCCGAATGAATCAAAAGGAATCACAAAACATGATTTTTGGCCAAAATGGCCATTTGTATCGATACACATCAAGGGTGTATCGATACACCTGGCTCAGCTTCTGAACAGACGAATTTGTATCGATACAGAGCCCCTTTGTATCGATACAAGGCCCTTTGTATCGATACAAACTCCCATTTGTATCAAAGGAGCAAAAATGGAGGAGTAATGGAGGAGGGAGAGAGAGAGACGTCTGGTGTTGGGGAAGGGGTGTGTGTGTGTGTGGGTGCTCCCCCTTCACCACATGCACCCTTAAAGTGTAAAAGAATTACACCCCAAGTCCAAATGTAACTTGTGTAATGCAATTGAGCCCATATCCACATATAACACCATATAACCCAATACTTAAGCTTTTTAATTAGCTCCCCACATTCCCCCAACATTATTTCCTGAAAATTAATATAATTTTACGGGTTTTTACACTTGGGTTTGATCTGTGTGTGGTTACTCTTGGGTTTGATCTGTGTGTGGTTACTGTTTGATCTGTGTGTGTTAACCACACACAAAAATTGTGATCTCTGCGTGTATTTTGGTGATGAATCTAGAAGCATCTCCCTGTGTGTGTGTGTGAAGTCAGATCTGGAATTTGAGGCTCTGGTAACCCGGCGACCCCGAACCGATCGGTTGCTAGGATAGATTAGTTCGGTTTCTAGTGAGATTTTTTCCAACCTGACAAAATCAAACCAAACCCTACAAAAACCCAACCCGACTCGCGCTCACCCCTAATAAACGTACATAATTTATAAACTTATAGAATCTTTATATGTACGAGCTCGCTAAAAACTTAACAAATAAATCTAAACAAATCTAAAGTTAGGCTCTATCTCGGTCTCTTGCACTTTCCAATTGTGCTTTGTCTGAATCTAAAAGCGTGATTTAGACTGTTCATTTTATAAATTTCATAGTGCAAAATTTCTCACAAAATGTTTAAGATGATCCAATGGTACTGCTATAATTTATTGATCAAACCAAATTTTTGACTGTATAGTTCAAAAATCATAATTGTTGTTCATGTTAAAATATGATTTGTTCACCAAATTATCAATATTTGATAAAGTTAAATTTTCACGGAAATGTTCTAAGTGTTGAAATTTATAAAGCAAACAATCTGAATCAAACTATTAGGGTCGGGGCAAGCGTCATTTAGAGGGCACAAACATGCCCTTCCCAATTGGGGAGATGGGTTTTGTGGTAGTAATAAAGATTACAAAAAGTTTGCTCAACAAAATGAATTTTTCAGAAGAGCAGAACTTCATTAAATAAAATGTAAGAAATGTTGAATATAACAACATTAGCCAACTTAATCATTCATTATCATCTTCTAAATCCTTTTTTTTTTTTTGGTTATAGTTGAATTGAACCATTGAACCATTGGAGTTACAATGCAAATTTGGGATGCATTTTTTGTAAAAAATTAACTCAATCGAATATCAGTATGTGCTTGATCTATTCATTAAAATTTTTTACGAGCGTTTTTGACTAGCGAATTTTGAATCAAAATCAAACGATGTCGGCTCCGGTTGACGAATTTAACGGTCCACACTTGTGAGGTCGTCAATAGGATTTTTAATTCAGTTCAGCTAGGGATAAAACACTTTTGTGTCACCAAATTTACACCACTTCTGTGGACCCATTTCGGGATCCCACACAAATGATGAGAGCCGCTCAATATTCTTAAAATACTTTTTTAAGTGTCAGTGTAAAAAATTAGCTCATTTTAACATTGCTAAGGCTTCGATTGATTATATGCCAAATTCCATGTTGGTAAATTAGGCGTATAATCGACCAAGTCCTTACCGATGTTTAAATGAGCTAATTTTTTACAATGACCCTTTAAAAAGTGTTTTAAGAATATTGAGTGGCTCCGCTAATTTGTGTGAGACCCCAAAATGGGTCCCAAGGAAGTGGTATACATTATTTTTTTTTTGTTATTCGTCATTTCTAATCTATTACATGGGGGGAGAGGGGTAATGAGACACGATCCCAAGATGCAGTATGATACATCCAAGAACTCTAGCGCATGGACAAATCACCACTTACGAAGTTGTATACATTTGGTGTACTCGTACTCATAGGTTTTTCGCTTTTGATTATTTGAATAGTTAATTTTGTAGGTCCAGATTTGCTGATTTGCGTATCATCCACAAAAAAATATAGACAAAACCATAGACATTAAACAATGATAAATCCACCTAGAAATCTACACACATCCTCATCATCATATCCCACTATCCTTTTCCCCCTTTGTTGCTGATCTATTCACTTACGCGATCAACTGTAATACCAAGATAAAAATTCATTCTATAATCACAAACCCTAATTCTAAAAGGCCCACATGCACATATATAGTAATTTTTATAATCACCTCTCCGGTTTAACTTGCGTGCACAGACTAATTCCTGAAACAGATGTCACGTGAATGTCATTGCGTCCTCACCGAGGTCCATCGATGAATTGGACGACATCGGTAACGCTGCGGACCTCAACGAGAAGCTGCCACGAATCATTATAACCATGTCTCCGGTTCAACTTGCGCGCACTGACTAATCCCTGAAACAGGCGTCACGAGAACGTCAGCCCGTCCTTGCCGAGGTCCATCGATGAATTGGACGACACCGGTAACGCTGCGTACCTCAACGAGAAGCTCCCTCGAATCACATACTCTTCCTCGTCCAAATCTCTGTTCTGGTCGTCGTCGAAGTTGAGAGCGTAACTAAGAGGATCGTACTGGAATTTCCCGTGCCTAACTCCTCCGCCACTCTTGCTCCGCCTTGTGAAGGTCTTCATCAGCGCGTTGACCCCACGCGCCCACCGTCCCTCCTCCATGGACGCTGATCGGATTGGTCCCAATCGGGGTATGCAGAAGCAGCAGGGTTCCAATGGGAAGACCATTACTTCAGCCTTCTCCTTTGGCGAAAATTCATGGCCTTCGATAGCCATATATATGATTCTTGTGTCTAATATTCTTTGATTTGATAGAAGCAAGAATAGACTGGGGTAGCTCCTGAGAACTCTGTTGAGAGAGAGAGAGAGAGAGTGAGAGAGAAGGATCGCACGAGATTATAAGGGGAAGGGTTCTAAAGGACTTCTTAAAGGAAACGAGGGTAATAGAGTGGTGGGGTATAGTGACGAGGCGATGACAATTGGCGAATGCTTTTGCGTCAGAGTTTATCCAATTGTCCCCCGTTCACGTGGGTCTTATCAGGACAGTTAGGAATCTCACCAACCGATTTTTTACCGAAGCACTTTTGTAGGAGTGAGCATATATAATTTATAGAATTTTTTTTTCTCTTACAAGAACGACCGTCCCTACTAGCTTCTCCCTGACTCCATCAATTGCTGATCTTTACACTTAGTCTTGGGTCTTACAAGAATATATGACGTTAGAGGGATATCAGATAAGAATCCGGGACTACTGAAAAGGGATCCAATTGTTTGATAAGTGTGATGACGTCCAGGAGGACCTTTAGTTTATTTCTGTTTTGGTTTTTATTTTTACAAATTTTTTCCTCTAGGTCTAGAAAGGAGGCATCTAATTACCATTACGGTAAGTCATTTTTTAAATTACCATTAAGGTAAGTCACTCTTTTTTGGGATTTAATTTTATGGTGCATTTTCCTATTATAGAGTTTTAGTGGTTTAGACACTTTCATAGGGTACCCTAGGATTTTAGGCACTTTCATAGGGTATCCTAGGGGTTAGGTTTATGCACTTTCATAGGGTACCCTAGTCATAAGGTACCCTAAAGTTTAGGTTTAGGGTGCATTTTCCTGTTATAGGATTTTAGTAGTTTAGATACTTTTATAGAGTACCCTAGGGTTTAGGTTTATGCACTTTTATAGGGTATCCTAGGGTTTAGGTTTTAGGGTGCACTTTTCTATTATATGGTTTTAGTGGTTTATGCACTTTCATAGGGTACGATAGGGTTTAAGTTTAAGCACTTTCATAGAATACCCTAGAGTTTAGGTTTTAGGGTGCACTTTCCTATCACTACAAGAAAAAACAGTTTCGCCGACATTCGCAAAGTTGTTGCTAAAAGTACAATTTCGTGGGCAAAAATTTTCGCCAACAAAAATTGCTGCGTCGCTAAGGCGTAGCTAAAAGTGTGTCGAGAAAAGTTTTTACCAACGCAAAATGAAATGCGTTGGTAAATGCATGAGGTTTAGCAA
>JAXBDA010003279.1:0-35786 GCA_036023075.1 Gaultheria prostrata | reverse complement strand
TCACTTTAGGTTATTTATTTTTCCTACAAAAAGATTCACAAGTCCCTGTGGGTTCGACCTCGCTCTCGCCATAATATATTGCAATACGATTCGTGCGCTTGCGAGTACTTTAAAATTTCACAACAAGAACCAGAAGATAGTTGACGGTGGACGGAAGAAGAAGGAGAGAAGTTATTAGGTGTTGGCTGGATACATAATAGGGTATGTCCAAGAGTAATGTTAACCATTGGATTTAGTAATTTCCATGTGTCACATTATGAGAGTGGTTGCAACATTGAGAGGAGGAAGACCCACATGCATATTAATTGGTCTTAGCACTTAACGGAGTCCAAACATCCAGCTCATCATTTCCCGTTAGTTGCCAAACGGATGCAGACGGTGGGGGTACTTTTGATAACGGAATTGTTTGGGAGTACGCTTGCAAAAATTGTAAGTTTGGGAGTACTTTTAATATTGAGGTCAAAGTTTGGGAGGTATTTTGAAATTTTCCCTTTTTTGGGAGTGGAGTAAGAGTAATGATTAGTTTTGTGGAAATTCTATAGTCTTACTTCCATAGTTATTCAGAGATATTTGTGCTATAAATTCCAAATTTTTGGGAGATCATATTTTTTGTGATGTTTTTTTTTTTAATGCTAATCGGGTGAAACCGGAACCTAACCAAAACCAGTCTGGTCTTATGGTTCGGTTTTGGTTAGGCTCTGCATATATATTGGATTCAGAATGGTTTATAGAGTTATTGAATTTCTTGAGAACCATAGCAATCCGGACCATATGCACTCTTAAAAATCATCATCAAATGGAATGACCAAATGTGTGGGAAGAATAAATCAATAACGAGTGAATTCCCGGAGGATTTAGGAGCTAAGAGGAGGAAAGGGAATCAAATCCTCTATTCCGAAAATCCTCTATTCTTCTGTTCCGGTGCATTTCCGGCCATTGAATCACATGAAAATTTTAAAACAAAACATAAGAACATACCATCCAACTGCCCAAAACAATTCAGCACAGGGGCACACCATTTTTTGGGCATTGGGGATCTCGAACGGGAGGATAACGGCTGTTTTGAGAGGAGCTCGGTAGTGTAGGACTCAGATTGGAAACTGGGATACTTGACTACTTGTGGTTTCAAAACAATCAATGGCAACGTAAATTAACAGATTGAAATATGCTGATCTCACAAGTTCTTCACCACCAGATCAACTCCATATTCGGGCTCTGTAACCATTACAAATGCCGGGGAGTGGACATAATTTGGAGACAGAGAGAAAGAGAAGTTGGACAGAATCAGAGCAATTAGCAACTTGATTTCCGCCAACGCCAAGAACATCCCGGGGCACATGCGAGGCCCAATCCCGAACGGCATGTACAAGTGAGGCAGCTTACATGCACCCGCGATACTATTCGCAAACCTTCCCGGGTTAAACTCGTACGAGTCAGGCCCCCAAAACTCGGGGTCAGTGTGGAGAGCCGCGATCTGGCTGAATAGGTGGGCGCCCTTGGGGACTTCGATGTCACCGATTTTCAGGTCCTTCAAGGCCTCCCTCGATAACGTTGGCACCGGAGGATAAAGGCGCAATGATTCATTCAGCACCATGGTTAGCTGCAAATCATATTCGATATTTTCTTTTTCAGTTTATGTGCTTCGTTTGATGGTTTTACTCATCTGAAGAAGATCAATAGTGCTGCATACAGAACATCAAAACAGAACACCAGACACAACATCCGGCGTGATAATACATAATTGATGGTTATAAAGTAATTTCAAAGTGTTTGCTCTTCCATTACCACTCATGCAGTGCCACACAGGATGTTATATCTGATGTTGTGTCCCTAACATTATTAGAAATTGGAAAAAGATCGGCATCTCCGGGAAAAGATCCAAAAATATAAAAATGTACTCTACAATTTCAACTAGAAATAATGTATATTTGGTAAAAAAGATTTAAATCTTTTTTGCGCAAGTTACTGTAGTGGACAAGCTTTTAGAAGTAGAGGGAGTTTATAAATTAAGAATCAATAGCTAGTAAAGATTCAAATCTCATGTAATACTGGCTCTGTGCACTTGTCCAAAATTGGCGGAGGAAAATTATAATTTGGAAATTTTAGTGAAATAATGTACAAAGTCAACAATATAAAAAAGGAATTTTCCTGTAAGCATCCATTTGGTAAAGAAATTTATGAGAGTTAGAACATAGTAGTTGTATGATTGTGTAGAAAATTAAAATAGAAGTACGATTCTTTTAAAATCTTGTACTTCTTCACCACAAGTGATTGAGAATAATCAATTCTAGGTGAAAAAGTTAGAGACGTAGTTCCCACAAATTTGAGCACCAAAATTTACCTGTTTCATCTTACGAATCAAGTCATAGTCTGGAATTCGGCCGCCGCAAATTTCCAGGACCTCGCACGGACACGATCTTGCCATTCTTGATTTGCAGCCAGTAGCATGAGGCACCATTCGGCTGAAACTGCAGGGGTCTCGTACCCACCTAAGTACATAGTTTTGCAGTTGTCAACAACAAACCGTTCGGTTCCGAGTTCACTGTTTTTAGCACCTTCCAACAGCCTTTGCAGCAAGTCCTTGTCATCCCCACCTAATTTTGTTCTCTCTTCCACCACATTTAGAATTAACGTTCGAAGCTCCTTTTCTAGTGCCCATGTTTCTCTATTTTGCTTTGTCGGAATATACCTATAGAAACACAAGAATCAAACAAGTACGGCTGTGAATTGGTCTGTGAATTGGAAACGGGCCATTACGTGATGGGGAAGGACCATATGCTAGCGATTTTTGCCTCTCACCGACATACCAGGGTGAAATGCTATCGGAAGGCCGAAAAACCATTACGAATCAGCCATCACGTTACGTAACGGCTGATTTTAAAAACCTTGGGGGCAGTGTCCTAAGAGCACTGAACAATCTCTTTGAAATCTATACCTCGTGAGGGGAACTGCAGAAGTCAATGTCATATTCGATATAGCCTTCTGGAGGGCCCTGAGTTTCTTGAAAATTTCTTCCCCCTTTGAGTAGTTGCTACCAAAACAAGCTCTGCACATTACATCCCCCATGAAACTTCGCATATCATGATCGATATTTATCGTTGCAATTCCCCCCTCAGACTCAATTCTCGCTTTCCAGGAGTTCAAGATTATTACTGCAGACTCTGTAATTAGGTTCATCATTCCCTACAAGAATAATAGAAACATTTTAAACTCAATTTTTTGTTAACTTGATTTAATTTCTTTAGTGTTTTGATTAACTTAATTTTTTAATCAATTACCAATATTTTGCGGCGTTACTGAAATTTTTTAGCTTTTGCATCACTACAAGAAAAAGCAGGTTTACCAACAAATGTAGATACGTCGCTAAAAGTTAAATTTCATTGGCATTCGGCAAAGACTTTTACCATCGAAAAATGATATGCGTCCCCAAGCCGTCGCTAAAGGCGTGTGGGGAGAAGGTTTTGGCGTTTTGCCAACGCCTACCGCGAAGCCGGTGGTAATGCATGAGGTTAAGCAACGGGATGGGATGTTTTTTGAAATTCTAACCTAGTTAAACATTGATCTTGCGATAAGCTACGGGTACACCACTCATGCACATCAAGCTAACTCTTACACGAAATAATTTAACTGTTATAGGGAAGAGTGTAAATCTTACACGAAAGAGTCTAATTCTTGTCCACAAGAGTTAGCTTGGTGTGCATGCATGAGTGGTGTACAAATCGCATTTTCCAAGAACATTATTGATAAATGGCCCCTAACATTCATGAAATTAGTTGATATGAAAACTTAGTGAAAAAGAAGTTGCTACGTAGTCACACCTTAACTCTCTCCAAGTAGAACTCAGGGGCTATAATTTTCCTCTGGTGTTTCCAAACAGTCCCATTGGAAGTAACAATACCCTGGCCAAGCAAAGCCTCGAATTGCTGGTAGGAAGGCCTTCCCAAGTCCAATGATGTGCATGTCGTTAGCTCTCTCACTAAATCAGGTTGGTTCACATGAACTATTTGTTTGTATCCCACAGAAAACACGAATACTTGACCTAAGCAATCGGAAAAAACCCATCAACAAAATACATGTTGTTGAGAATTAAATCAGCCAAACCAACAAATACATCAAGCAGGAAGAACAATCAAGAAAATAATCGAACAATGTAAAATATGGGAAACTTTTTTTTTTTGGGTTCTCTAACTGTATAGTAGAGTACATTCACGGCTTACACCAACTTTTACTATGTGATGTCGATGCATGCATGGCTAATTACATAGATCTCCTCTAAGATTTTTAGCAAATACACTGTCCTTTCCTCTGGTTTTGAAAATTACAGTCACCTCTCTTACTTTATAAACTAATATGCAAATGTATGCAGATGCGCCCTTAGCGTGAAAAATGGTTCAATGGCTTTGAGAACTAGAAGACCATTGTGCCCTCCACTAATAGAATCGTCTCAATCATACTCATTAGGTTTTCAAGATCAATTGTAAAAATATAACATTAGGAACACAAACCGTAAAGTTGGCTCCATTTCTTGAGGAAGGGAAAAAGGGTGGCTGCAATCGTGGGTGGTGGGTAGTACTGGGTGTTTGGGATCAATTTCATCCTTTGTAATAGTCCCATGCCAAGCGTTCTTAATCTCCATAATATTTCCAAGTAGAAAAGTCGGTGGCGGACCATCGATCCCCTGCTTCCTCAGTTCTGATCGGAGCCGCCGTGGCTCCACCACCAACTTATTGTGCAGCCGTAGAAATAACCCCAACACAGCCACTATTGCTATGGAAATAAACATCTTTACCAAGATATGAACCTCCATGTCCAATGCTTGCTAGTTGCTTAATTCCTCACTTTTATAGTCTTAGATTATGTCATCTTTTTTTTACAGTATATTTTTAGATTGTCTTGTTTTCTCCGTTCTTTTTGTTTTTGCCTTTTTTTTTTTTTTGGGCAGATGGAGCTGATTCATTCAGCTTCCGTACTAGTAAGGGTCCATTATTATTTTATATATATATATATTTTCACCTCATGTAATGTTTAACAGCGATCCGGTAAATAATGAAAATAATAATGTTATAACTGTTTTGATAAAGACAAAACTACAGTGTATAAAACACAAAACTATGAATGGTTCGAGAGTTTTGTGAACTGAAGTTTCGACATTAACAAAAATAATTATGGCATTACTATTTTTCTATCGTTTATCTAATCGCTAGTAAACACGAAATTACATATGATTTGAAAGTATAAAAAATTAGAAGAAAAAAAAAGGACCCTAAGTACTGAAGATGAACGAATCAACTCCATCTGCCATAATCAGATTTAAAAAAAATAGTCAACGGTCTAATAAAACAAAATAATATTATGCACACGTACGATGAACTTGTATATCGATCAATTAATTATTTAATCTCACACTTTGTGAGTATATATTAGAGACAAGTTTATGCGGTGTCATAATATTGGAATCCAACCCTAGATATTGTTACGTTAGATTTATAGTTTCATCCAGTACTAATATTTGGTCAAATAAATAAGTTTTTAATTAAATCAGGACCGTTCCTAGTTCGATTAGGCTGCAGTCAAGATGGGATTCTCGTTACATTCAAGAAAAAAAGAGTATGACTTTTATATTTCCAGTAAAAAAAAGTAGTTTTTAATCACGAGAGCAAGTAATATACTTTTGCTTTGTGATTTTGTTCCATAAAACTATTTCTTTTAGCAAACTGTCATTTCACGCAACTGGGAGGGGCATGGGTGGATATCATTATATCGGTCAATGATTTAAAAATCAGACCGTAAGAACCTGAGACATGTCTGCCGAACCAGTAATATGTTAGGATTTTCGAATCCCACAACGCCCTACGGATTTTCGAAGCAATGAATCACCTAACGGAAAAAACAAACAACCGTGCGTAATGAAAAAGCGGAAAGAAAAACGGGACACAAGATATACGTGGAAAACCTTAACGCGAGGAAAAATCACGGGAGCGACACCAGTCCACTATGAAATCGAAAACAAGAGTACAAGTCATCTCACAATCTCTCTAGATGCGTTTTCTCTCGACTCTCTTTGTTTTTCTCTAAAAACGTCTAACCCTAAATTACGTGCTAACTACAATATAAATAGGTCGGGCCCTATGCCTGAAATTACACACCTCTCACCAAAAATATCGTGTCGCGTGGGGCTCCGCCCCACACCCTGGACTAAACCACTGCTAAAGGTTGTCTGCACCCCAACACCATAGGCTCCTCATTCTCCTAATTTTTTTGTCCAAATGACTTTTTTCATTTTCTGTAATTTTTTGTTTAGCTTTTCGTCGTGATTTTTAGATTCATCATCCGTATCGACGAGGAGAGTTAGAAAGTTATAAAAATGTGGATTGAAGTTAAAAAAAATCATATAAGAAATACGACACTTTAGACAAAACAAAGAACTCTACTTTGGTATTTTTTTTTGGTCTTTAGTGAATTGTTTTATTGTTTTTGGTAATAATTTTTTACTTGTAGACTCCTCTCGTCAAGACTGAAAATTAATCTGAAAAACTGTAACTCGAATTCAACAAAAAAAAAAGGCGAACAAATACAAAAAAAGAAGAAG
This sequence comes from Gaultheria prostrata, assembly GCA_036023075.1. Lineage (NCBI taxonomy): Eukaryota > Viridiplantae > Streptophyta > Magnoliopsida > Ericales > Ericaceae > Gaultheria > Gaultheria prostrata. The sequence goes on along the minus strand of JAXBDA010003279.1, from coordinate 29,197 downwards.
AGAGAGAGACAATAGTTGACTGAATTGCCTCTCTCCCTTCTTCAAAAGAAAAAAATTGCCTCTCCACCGAAGCTGGCACGCTAAGGGGTTGTTTGGATGGTATTTTAACAAGAGGGATGAATGGGCTGGGTTATTTAACCCCTCTTCTCCTCCTTGAACATCCGTTTGGCTGCCAATTTCAACCCTCAACTAATTAGCCGACGGGCTAATTAGTCATGCCCCTCCTTGACTAAATATAAGTAGGGGGAGGGGTGTCTATGTTTAGTCGGGGGGATTATCCCCCCATTTTACCTCCCTACCCTTATGCAATTTCCTTCGGATAAAAAAATAAAATACTTCTATGCATAATTTTATTTTTTGATTCCACCAAATTAAACTACTAAAAGAGATCTTTAATTCGATACAAAAAATTGAAAAATTTTATACTTTAGAATTGTACATTGTTTGCTTATTGGCTTGTTGAGTTGCTTTGCAATATCCTTCGGATAAAAAAATAAAGTACTTCTGTGCATAATTTTTTATTTTTGTTTCCACCAAATTAAACTACTAATAGAGATCTTTAATTCGAAAGAAAAAAAAATTAAATTTTTTATACTTTAGGATTTTACTTTAGTAAAATTATAATTCGTGTACTAACTTAAAATAAAATACTATTATAAGGTACAAATAAAAACAATTTTTCATTTGTTTTAATAAAATAAATATTAGTACAATTAAGCATTATAACTTAAATGTTTAATATTACATGAAATTAATTATTTTTGGTTTTTAAATAATTATATACATACATAATCTAATATATGTATTACCAAGGACAAGAAAGTCTTTTTACATGATTTTACATCATCCACCCTCATTATCCCTCCTTTTTTATTCTTCATCCAAACCATGTATTATTTAATCCTCCATTCTTAAATGTGGGCCCACCCTTCTTATTTAATCATCCCTACTATTTTATCACCCCTTACTATTTAATCCCTCTCAAATCAATACGTCATCCAAACGGGCCGTAAATGCATTATACGTGTAATCAACGAATGAATGGTACATACAAAGAATAAAAGGATTATATGGAGTAAAAGTATCACAATCAAGAACCTACATCTCAACTAAGCTGGCGGCTAGACCTTAGACTTAAGTTGCGCCTCCTTAGAGCATCTCCATTCCTTACTCAAATTTAGACTGAAACTCACATTTAAGTAAAAATCATCAAACTCTCCTCCACTTCTTGCCCAAACCTATACCAAATTTGAGTTTTACTCAAATGTTTTACCAAATTTGATGTGAAACAAATTTTTAACCAAATTTTCATGGCTCTTTTGTTGCACTGCTAATTTACCCTTTTGCTATTCAATGTTATGGATTAAATCTCCACCATACAATTTAAGTAGGGATTGGAAAGAGCCATACCAAGTCAAGTTTTTACCCAAATTCTTACTCTAATTTAAGTAAAAATTTGGGTAAGGAGTGGAAATGCTCTTAGTGTGACAAGAATTAGGGTTATTTACTGGGACACCCCCTGTAAGTAAACGTTTTTCACCATACACCCCTTGCAAGAAAAAAACCCTAAGAAGAGACCCGTTATATCTATCTAAACTCCTGGACCTTAACTCTGTTAACGGAATGGAGTCAAAAGACATTTGTGTCCTTTAATATATCCCAAGCCATAAAAAAAACCCTCTTCTTCAGCCTTCAAGAGACCACACAACCCCAATCGTCTTCCTCCTTCCAACGCGCGTGCGTCTTAACCATTGATGACCCACCCATTTACCCAGATGAAGAGGATGAGTGACCCTTAACCTGGCCTTCAAGCTCCGAACTCGAACCGACCCAATCGGTGCCGTGAACCCTCCTCTTTCGAATCAGCTCCAAATTCCTCAACGGCGACACCTCTGTTGTGTCTCCGACGAGATCTACAGGGTTGGTTTCATCAACAACAACCCTCTCATCGTTACTGTCCGTTTGGGGAAGAAATGTCCCGATGATGCACCTGCACCGCCAGTGTATGGGTTCGATGATCCCGATTTCGGCTAAATTGCCCCTGAAACATACTCCAATAACAAATTAAACTTCTCTCCGTTTTCGAAGCCGTAATCGCCACCAAAGCACCGGATAATTTGTGGGCAACCGCTGAGCTAGTCTAATATCGATTTTTCGTTCACGAGTGAAGTAGAGTGTGATGACCCACATGATTTCACGGCCATCAATGGAGGTAATCGAGTGCTCTGTTTTCTGAATATAGCTAAATTCGTTGTCCGAAGCTTCCATGGTCGATTGCTTCACCACGAACCCATTCCATGTTTTATTAAGGTTTTCTCTATCTAGAGATTTTGGAAGAGAGAGAGAGAGAGAGAGAGAGAAGGAAAAGAGTTTGAATGAATTTTATTTGATGGTCTGGATTGTTAAAGTCTTGAGGCAGAGGTTGCCCAATCAGCTAGTCTGGTTCGGTTCAACTGGGTCCCTGCGCAGAGATACAGTATTAAGGAGGAAGGTTTTTAGAAGGACTATAGGGAATAGGAAAAGGGTAATATTGGAACATCACATATGTTTTTTACGCAAATTAGGTCATCATATAACGGTAGGGGGTTACGGAGCTAACAGAAGGGTATTTTGAGATTATTTTAATATTTATAGGGGGTCTCGTCGTAGGTTTTTTTCTTGCAGGGGGTGTATGGTGAAAAACGTTAACTTACAGGGGGTGTCCCGATAAATAACCCCAAGAATTATTGAGTTAAGAATTCATTTTGTATGGCTTATTGCGACATCGTCAAAAAATAGGAGATTGTATTTTTGTGAACAAAAAAAATTACGAGATTGTGTTTTTTTCTAACGGAAAAAAATGTAAGAGATTGTTTGTGCTGTGCCAAACAAAAAGTATGAGAATATAAAACAAACAAACAAGGAAAAACGAAACACAAGGATTTACGTGGTTCTGCTCAAGCACAAAGTAAGAATATGCTCTCGGAAAAAGAGCGAGAGGTTTCACTAAACGGGGAAGAATACACAGAGCTGGCTATACCTATAACTCAATTTGAAGCACCAAACAGATATCTAAGGACAAATTCTTTGGTGCAACCCAATGGGAGACCAAACCCAAGGCAAAACCCAAAAAGACAAACGAATTCTCTAATATCTAAGCGGAAAATTTTCAAAAAATCCCCTAAACTTTGCCCTGAATATCAAAAGACCTCCCAAACTTACAATTTTCTTAAGCGTACTCCTGAAATTCACTTTCGTTATTCAAACATACTCCCACTGTCTTGATTTGTTAGCTCTTTAACGGGAAATGCTGAGGTGGAGCTTAACGGACCCAAAAAACCGTTAAGTGGCCCAAAACGACGTCGTTTTGGGCATCTAAAAAAAAAAACTATCTTCTTCCCCAGGAAAAACCATCACCATCTCTACGCAACCTGGTTCTATCCCTCCTTATCTATGCAACCCCACTCGTCTTCAAAACCTAGACCTCTCCAACAACTCAATTTCTGGCCCTCTCCTTAAATTCCTCCGCAATTGCGCGCAATTACAACAATTAATCCTCGCAAGCAATGAGTTATCCGGCAATATTCTTATTGGAATCTGGCCGGCGATACCGAATTGGGTCCAGCTGGATTTTTCCTTGAACGGTTTCACAAGATCAATACCGGACGATAACGGCGAGTTGAAATCTCTATCTGGAACTCTCAATCTGTCATTCAACCATTTCTCAGGCGAGATCCCGAGATCCTTGGGAGATTTTCCGATGACAGTGAGTTTTGATCTCTGAAACAATAATCTTAGCAGTGAGATTCCTCAAACTGGTTCTTTCTCGAACCAGGGCCCGACGACCTTTTTAAATAATCCATTGCTCTGTGGATTTTCACTCCAAAAAAATTGCAAGAAAAACGATTCGGAGGCAATGGTGGGTTTTTCTTGAGAAAGACGATAGGGTTTTTTTTTTAAGAGGCCCCAAACGACGTCGTTTTAGGCCACTTAACGGTTTTTGAGGTCCGTTAAGCTCCACCTCAGCATTTCCCGTTAGGGAGCTAACAGATCTAGGCAGTGGGAGTATGTTTGAATAACGGAATTAAAGCTTGGAAGTACGCTTGAGAAAATTATAAGTTTGGGATATTTTTTGATATTCAGAGCAAAGTTTGGGGGTCTTTTGAAATTTTCCCTATCTAAGCCCTTGAACCAAATAATAAACTGTAGCAGCCCCCGGGATTGTTATTTATAATAAAGTACAACAAATTAGGTCAAAACCGACATCAATATGCACTGCTTGTGTCAAAATGCATTTCAACGGCAAACCTGTCCGGAGGGCCATGATTCCCGTCGGGATGGAAAAAAAGAAACGAACTGCACCTAAAAAAACAGAACTGAACACTTCGACAAAACAGAACTGAACACTTTGACATTTCTTTCGAATGTCCAAATTCAAGGCAAACTCTAACAGTTAGTGCTGTATTTTAATGAATACTTCGATTTCCGTCATGACGTGATTATAGAAAATGGAAGGGGAATGTCACTATATCTGTCCCCGATATCAACACAGCATCTTCCGTCCCCATCCTTGCCCCAATCACCTAAAAGAAAAAAATTTCTTACCCTCCAACCCGGCTTAAATTAACCAAGGGCTTACAGCCTAGCAGTTATCTCCCAGTTATCCCACAAGGGAGACTAGGGTTTGAACCACATAAACAACGTTGGACGCAACCCCACTCTACATCAGAAAACTGAAGCTTTCTATATGTCTCATCTTAGCTCTGCTCTTTGTTGTCTTTGTTTGTTTTGAATCTTCAAACCTTTTTCACTATATCTTTCTTGTTTAATAGAACACCTCTCAATCACAATTGGTGGGGGTTAGTTTGGGTTAGTCCTGGTAATATCTAGGATCTTATGTGCTGGTGGTTCACCAATAATTTCAAAAATGTGGAGAAAATATGTTTGGAAATAAGTTTCTATGCAGTAATATGGTCATTATATGGTTAGAAAGGAACCAGATAATTTTCAGGAAGAAACTGCTAGATCATGAGAAATTGGTGGATGACTTTCAGACTAGAATTGCCTTTTGGTCAAAAGCGACTTTTTATTTGAAAGAGTATCTAGTAGAAGACTTCAAGAGGTGTCTCCATGGTATCAGGAATCTCAAGGTTACAAAGATAGCTTATGATGTTTGACGGTATTCTGAAGTGGTTTGCAGCAAATTACTTTGGTGGACTATTTAAACAATGCTCAGATTCAGATTTTGAAGATGATCATTGAATCTGGAATTATGGAGCTGAGGCAAAGTTCTATTGTGCTTGGGAAGACCCAACTGTATGCTCTCTTTAGTAATTTTCAATGTTGTATCATCTGGATGTGGTACTCTTTCAATTTTTGTTTTTGCTGTTGGTTGGCACCTTGCCATCCTCTGTTATGTGTTTCCTATGGGTCCTTGTTTTGGCGTCTGTTGTGATGCCTTTTCTCGGATCCTTTTAATCTATTTAATTTATTTTCATTGATTAATATATTTTCTTTGCTGATCAAAAACAAAACACAAAAGATCTTACAATATTGTAGGCATAACAAAATTCATGGGTTCTAATAACCTAAAAATATATAATTGTAGCAATTATAATTTCTTCTATCCAGTTAGAAATCCCATTGAATAACTTACTCAGTTTATAGATGAAGCAGTAGAAGGAAAGTTTGCTATGTGATACCATTTTAGAATCTTCCAGAATTATCTCAGAAACTCTCTAGGTTCCTCCACTTCTAGAATCTTCCAAGAATATCTACAACATTCTAGACCATTCTAGTTTTATCTAGATTATTCTTCAACCTTCTAGAGAGTTCACCATTATTCTAGAATTCTCTAGACTACTCTTGAATCTCCCGGACTATTCTAGAATTCTCTATTTTACTATGGAGGATTCTAGATCCATGGAGAGGTGTTGACTCTCAACAGAATGGACCGAATCATAGAGAGCCGGTAGAGAGAGTGAGGGAAATAAGATGATAGAGAAAGATGGTGTGAGTAATTTTGCCATGTCAGCACATATATTGCCACTAGTTGAGCACCTCCGTGCACGAAACATGGTCATCAATGACGGAGCCACATATAGATTTTTGGTTTTTCATTTTTGTAGAAAAATATAAAATGGTACATCACAGTTTTTTTATACAAACAACTAATTTGTGCTCTTGGGGCGCTATTACTTGGTGTTATAATGTCATTCTCCTGCGCATATTTATGTGAGACTCAAGACTAAATATAAGTTTTACCTTAATATGTGATGAAAGCCAATAAAAAAAAAGTGATGGAGAAGGGTGTTAGGGCATCACGTGGCGATGCCCCAAAACCGCTAATAACTAATACTCACAAACAATCGATCCTCAATTCACTAAATTTTTGCCTCGAAACTATAATGTGTTTACGGAACCCCAGAGACCTCCACTGACTCAAACCCCAAACCTCGATCCCTCTTGGAAGCCAAGCGGTACAACCAAATAGGCTAAGAGGTACATCTGTCCATTAAATGTAAGTCAAGCGAGACTCATTTCAAATAAAAATTAAAACATACTCCCTCCGTCCCTTTTATAGTGTAGATATTTCCATTTTGGGCTGTCCCTTAATAAGTGTGTGTTTTGAAAAGTTAGTGAGTACATTTCCTATTTTGCCCTTAAAAGTAGATTCATTTTTTAAAAGTTAGTGGGTATTATTATATTGATAAGGGTAACTAGTGGAAAGTAGATATAAAAGTTGTAAAAGTTGATGTGAGAGAAAATAAGTTGGAATTACGAAGCAACACACTTAAAAAGGGACGGAGGGAGTATTAGATTCTTTAAGAAGAGATTTTTTTTTCACAACAAAAGTACTCGTGCTTATGAATTGTGCCCTCACTGGAATAATTTTCTGGCTACGCCACTGATGCTCATGATCTCCATGATTCTCATGTATATTCGAGTACCTTACGTCTATTTTATGGTTCTGCTGAGAATTCTTGTTTTACACATGTTCCCCAAGTACAGCAACCTATCATGTTTCATGTTATCTGTATTGGGGAGAATACTCTTGCATCATGTAAAAAATTCATAGCTAGAATAAAGATGGAGTTCCGAACTGTCATCGGGTGACAATTTTCAATAGGCATTTCTAGATACTACCTGACCTACCTAAATCAGTACAAAATCATGTAGGACCCAATATAATTGGAAGCAATAACTACCTCGTCGAAATTATGTTCCAATTTAGACAAACAAAAAAAGCGCTGTAAACTCAACATAGCAAAAAAAAAAAAAGGAGCAAGGTTTGTTTCGCTGCATTGAACCCGAAAAAAGAAGTGCACTTACATTTGAATCACAAGACGATCAAGATATTTTGGGACAGAAGCGCAGCGTTCCACGTTTCAATATCAATTGGGTCCATCTGCTCGAGTTTTTGCAAGTGATAAGCACTGTAACGGTGAAAGACACTGCCAATAAAGCCGTATACTTGAGCAAAGAGGGATTACTTGAGAAAACAACTCAAGCATATATTCCATACTTTTCTTGATTGAGTATGTCATGGAATGATGAAACTTTGTAGACTTTAGTGTTCCTATAGCATTACTCAGTCCAACCAGATACTGAAAACTTGCAAGGAACACAAATATTGCCAAAACCAACTGTTTCTTATTCTTATAATTAAGCAAAAGTCCCATGGAATGCAAGCATAGACTTCATACCGAAACTTGGATACGATTATAGCAGTTGAAAGTTAATTCTTAGAACCAACCCAAAAACCCATCAGCTAAAAAACTATACTCATATGCCAAACTAAAGATGCACCACCAAGTTTCAATACATAACCTCCATTTCCATGCATTGCTGATAATATTTGAGAATCTAGATCTAGCTTAATTCAGCTTCTAATTTCCCCATCACCTCTATTGTTGACATACATTATGTTGGCTGAGATTAGCACAAAACACTTTGATTGTGTTAGAAATTAAAGTAGCAAATAATTGCCGCCCACTATTGGGATGAACACACGCTGGAACAGGGGTTTGGGTGAAGAGCTCACTACCTTGATTTCATTCATTCCACTAGAAACTTCTGTTGAGAGTCAACACTTACTCTCCATAGTTCAAGAAGATTCTACAAAGTTCTTGAAGATTTTGGAATGTTCCGGAATATCCTAGAATATTCTAGAAAGTTGTGGTAAGTTCTGGAAGAATCTAGAATGTCGTGGAACATTCTAGAATATTAAAGAAGACTGAAGATGCTAGAAGACTCCGGAAGGTTCAAGAAGACTATAGACATGTGTGGAGTCTTCTAGAACATGAGAGAAGGAATGAGCCAAGAATATTCTAGAATATTGAAGAAGGATGTGCACACCTATATAAAGGGTGGAAGACCTCATTTGTGTGTGTGGTGTGGAAGTACCACCTTGGTGGTGATGAGAGCACCCTTGGGTGGGAGAGTACCCAAGTGGGGGAGAGACCACCAAATGAGTGAGCACAAAGTGTGTGCCTAGATGTTGTAAATGTAAACGAGAGTCATATATAAAGAGTGTGAGATAAAGTGTGTGAAGTATATGTACATGAGTCAGGATATGAAATAAAAGATTTTGTTTATTCCGCTGCGCTACACTCTACAACTTCTTTACAAGTATCTATATAAACTACCATGGGCTTTGAGCCTAACTAGAACTTTCTATTTTTAGGCCTAACTAAAACATAACTTAAAAGATAACCCAATACAAATATACAATGGCCCACTTACGGACTTTATATTTTTAGCCCAAATACAAAAAAATACAAAAGACATTAATTTTAACACTCCCCTTAATGACTTGTTGTGTGACACCCAATATTTCTCTATAGCATTTAAACTTGTCCTTTGGAAGCGCTTTGGTGAAGATACCCGCCACTTGATCTTCGGTCTTGCAATACTTGAGTTTTCTCTCATCTGTTACTGTTATTGGCATTTTCCGGATTCCGACAAACCATTCGATTCTGTATTTTGTTCTTGTTCCATTAGGGTTTGGGAGGTCTTTCAGTGATTAAAGTCTAGATGCTCCGCCCGAGGGATCAAGAATTATTGAAAAGCCATTGCCATGAAGAATGCTTGGATTTCGGTAACAAGAGGCATATGCATTTCATTTTCGTTTCATGTCAAGTTTTTCCATGCATCACATTGGTTTATTTAATTAGAGGTCTCATGGGAAAATCTTGTTTCATATGGCATTGGGTTTCTTATTTTGCTTTTGGGTTTGATAGAGAAAAATTTCTAACTCATGTAGTACTTTCAAAAGAGATTTTGAGTATAGTGCTTGATGAGCGCTACTCATTGAGCTTGCTTTTCATCAAGTGTTTCACTCTCCTGTCTGTACAAAATAGATTCTGTGAGCTGCGCTTGATCAGCGCTTGCATAAAGCCTTATAGCGCCACGGTTTCCTTATTGAGAGGGAGTGCATGTATTGCGCTCGAGCACTGATCTAGCGCCACGCGTTTTTGTCTTCCATTTTCCATTGCGCTCGATAAGCTCTCGTTAGCTATTTTGCAGGCTCAGTACAAGCACAACACGTTTTTCTTGAGTATGTGGCATTTTCTCATCGGTCCTCTTTAGGGCTCTGAACTTGGCTCCATAAAACCAGATTTTTCACACTTTTAGGTCACTTTTCCCTTGCATTACTTAGCCCATCTTAGGGAGAGAAACACTTCTCATTCATTTGTTCATGGGGTTCTTTGCATTAAAGGTGATTTCTATTTCAAATTGATCATCTTTTGTACATTCTAGTGCTATATTCTAATATCTATGTATATGATCTAGTTTAATTTTTGTCAAAATCTTAATTGCATCATTTAGAAACACTTTCCTCTTGTATTCATGCGTTTAGATGCATTAAGTATTATTTAAACTTAGTGTTTGATCATCTTTCATGTCAATCTAGTGTAATACTTTTGTTCACTATGTATTAGCAAAAGATTGATTATCTTTATAAAAAAATCTTCGTAAAAATCATATCTTTATTATCATCATGGATTGTTGCCTTTATTCCTACGTAAGCTGGTTGGGTCCGGTGCCGAGTGGACTCGGAGATCAAGACGGGTGTTGATGTAGCGCAGCCTATGTAACAAAATCGATCGTGCAAGAGAAATACGAACAATAAGATCGACCCAGAGGTACTCCTTCCTTAAACGACCAATGTATGAGTAAAACTCGTTTTCTTATTTCAATAACAACTAACTCTTGCCAACAGGCTTACAATCATACTTATAGTACTAAAGAAACCCTAGGCCAACTAGGAAACAAATTACGAAAGGATTTGACTTGCTAATCAAGTCGAAATCAAATAAATTACGAAAATTGCCAAAAATGGAAAATTCTAATTGGACTGGAAAATCAATAACTAGGAAGAATTATAAGGTTGCCAAAACAGACGGCAACTAAAACGGAATTTCCTACGAAAAGTTATAAGCAAATCAATTATTTCCAAAAACCGCAAAATTGCCCGTTTGAAGGCCTAGATGTTGCCAAACGGCCGAAATCCATCGTTCATCATTGCCAAAATGGCAATGCGAAATGTGCAGAAGCCCGTTTCGCTTCAAAACATGCACTCGGAGCCTTTTCGCCAACGTTGACCCGTGCGACTTATTTAATGATGTCGTTTGGGCCGCGGACGGGGCCGCAGCCGTTCTAGCCAAGTCTCAGCAGCCTAGTCTGCATCAGGTGTGCTTGTGGAGTACACAGAATCAAAGAGGGGTACAGAGTACTACGTCAATAATTGGAGCTAGGTGTCACAAGGGGCTTGTTGGGTAGTTCTTAAACTTGTTAATTCTTGTAAACCTTTTGATTTATGGAAATGCATAAGTAGGATTAGGGCATGGTTTTATGCTTAGGGTGTTTAGACCCTAAGTAGTTTCCACGTAAATCATTTGTCTCGTCTCTTTAACTTAAGGCCACTGATAATGCCACGACTCTAACTTTTACTGCCACGACAACTTTTATGCACTGACCTAAATAGCCTTCATCATAGACTCATTGGCTACCGAGAATACTGACTTCCTTTCAATGTTCTCTTTTTCTCTTCTCCACCAGATAACAACAATGGAGGAATCCTCCCATCTTTCATCTCCTTGGCATCACTCATCATCATCTTATGGAATATGGATTCACTTCTCTTTCTCTGCCCATCCAACTCGTTACCTAATGAAGGAGATTTCGATCTATTACTAGACAGAAAATGAAAAGGCCTTTCATCAAACAAGATCAAGAAAACGAAGTGGAGGGAAACAAATTCGCAAGAACAACTCACTCTCCTCACTTTCTCTCATGCTAGCTCCACATTTGATTTTTTATCTAGCGAATATTCCCCATTTCACCTCCAGCAACTAATTAATTGTAATTGACAACCGCCAGAGTCACCACCGGCGAATTAATATCTTCGAAGCCAACAAATCAAGTCCACTGTTATTAATAAAGTGAACTAATGAAAATCCCGACGTTGATGGCTTGATTTACCAGCATTTCCTATATATTTATTAATATTCTATCTCACATGCCCATAGACGTCGGGCATGGACTAGAAGGTTTTCTTCCTGGGTCTTCAATTCATCGATTTGAGACTCCAAAAATTCTAAATTTGAAGTTCTCCATTCTGGGTATTAGCTATATAGTTTGTAGGGAGAGATTGATAGATTTTTCATAAGATCAATTGCAGTCATTACAAACACTTGCCAATGGTGATTGCCTTCTTGATAGAAAGATTGGAAAGGAGAGAGAAGAAGACAAAAGAAGATGAAGATAGATGGTAGCTGTTTGTTTTCTACGGGGAGAAGGGAAAGAAAAGTGTGGAGAGAGAGAGAGTAAATAGGGGAAGAAAGCGGAAAGTGGGTCACACATGGTGGAAAAGATTGCCAGACTTTTTTCGAGGGGTAAACATGTCACTAAAAGATCAAGATCGTGGCAGTATCTACACCCTAATTTTTAATGGGAAATCTATCGAAATTGTCCCTCTAGTTTCACGTCTATCTCGAATTTCGTCCCTATAGTTTCAATTTCACTCTAACGAACCCTGTAGTTTCAATTTTGGTCGATTTGAGTACAATTGATAACGTCCGTTAGGAAAGATAACGGAAATCTCAATTTGGGGGTTTTTGGAGGGGCAAAAATGTCTTTTCGCCCACCTTCTTCCCCAACACCAAAACCCTAACTCCTCCTACCCATTTTACTGTATTATCATTTTATCCATTCGTTCACACGCAAACAAAAAAAAAATTGATAATGACGAGAAAATCCTTTAGTATATATCTGTAATCTATGGGATTAACCTCAATCATTGATTACAGTTTCTGTTGACTCTTCATGATATCTATTATCCCATTTCAAATCCTCCAAATCTTTGTTCTCTCTCTCTTCCAATAACCCAGTTAGTCTTTTTCTATTTGTAGAAGTAGAAACAAGAAACAAAGATGCCACCCAAAAAAGAAAGAAAGAAAAGTCTGAACATCACCATCACCACAGACACCACAAGAAAGTCGGAAAATTAGTTCAATACCAAGATTTTCTACCACATTTCAAGAAACCCACAAGAAATTTTCAGTTCCAGAACAAGATTCTCAAGAAATTTCAGTGTTTGAGTACATTTTGCTTCGGAACTGGAATGGGGCCAAGAACCGACAACAATGGGTCTACTAGATCTGCAAGGAATTGGATTCAATTGATTCTTGTTATACTGATTCTGCTATTGAATTTTATGCCATCGTTGCAGCCCATATACTCGCTTTCGCCTTCGTATTCGTATGAGCATCGGTTTACTACGCAGAAGGTGTTAATTTTTACATGAAATCGGCAAGGTTCGAAGTTGATTATCCTCCTATATCCCTGTTCGTGTGGCGCTTGAAGAGTAAGTTGAGAGAGATTATGTTTCCATTCTAGCGCAAAATTGTCGCGTTGATCTTCAATGTTCGATTGATCGAATAGAGCAGTCTTTTTTTTTTTTTTACTCTCAGATGAAAATAATACTGTAAAATGGGTAAGAGGAGTTAGGGTTTTGGTATTGGGGAAGAAGGTGGGCCCAAAAACCCCCAAATTGGGATTTCTGTCATCTTTCCTAACGGCCGTTATCAATTGTACTCAAATCGACCAAAATTGAAACTAAAGGGTTCGTTAGACTGAAATTGAAACTAGAGGGACGAAATCGAGACGGGGGTTAAACTAAAGAGACCATTTCGATAAATTTCCCATTTTTAATTGCTTTATATCTTACAAATTAGATTGTGGCAATTAGCATGAAGCGTGCGTGATTGTGATTCTCAAAATTATAATTTTTAAATTGTAATCCTATTCACACCCCTCTAGGATTGATAGCGCATTATATTTGTTTCATCATCGTCCTCCACGGCCTCTTGGATAAAATGATGCTTAATGGCAATGTGCTTTGTTCGGCTATGGTAGACGGGATTCTTTCTCATGGCAATCGCAGACTGACTGTCACATAAGATTGGAGTAGGCTCTCCTTGCTTCTCACCAACATTTTCCAAAAATCCTCATTAGCCAAATTGCTTGTGATGTCACCAATGATGCCGAAACATTCGGCCTCGGCGAAAGATTGTGGTACCGTTTGTTGCTTCTTAGATACCCATGCAAAGATACCCGAGCCAAGAGAAAATGTATAACCGGAAGTGCTTTTCATATCATTTACACATCCGGCCCAATCACTATCGCAAAATCTAATTAACATTGCATCCACATTTTTCTCATATAAGATATACCATAGTCAAGTGTCCCTTGGATATCTCAAAACTCTTTTAGCGCGCCCCTCCAAAATGAGTTTGGGTTTGATTGTGCATAAACCGAGACAATAAACTTGTAGCAAACAAAATGTCCGGTGCATGTGCACCTGTACTAAAATCTAATTAACATTGCATCCACATTTAACATTGCATCCACAGTTTTCTCATAACAGAATTACCATAGTCATGTGTCCCTTGGATATCTCAAAACTCTTTTAGCGCGCCGCTCCAAAATGAGTTTGGGTTTGATTGTGCATAAACCGAGACAATAAACTTGTAGCAAACGAAATGTCTGGTGTATGTGCACCTGTACTAAAAGGAGCCCTCTGTTGGGAAAGTTTCTCAATTTTCGGATTATCCATGTGAAATGGGTAGGAACGAATTGAGCACAGGTAAACACTATTCACAGAGGGTAGAGAAAGTTCCACACAAGGAAAATAAATCTTCATTAACGGAGATAAACAATTAATAACAAGCTGAAAAGAAAAAAGATAAATAAAACTCCATTCAATACTGGAAATGGCATATGAACCACCACCTAAGATCTGACCATTTATTCGTCGGAATAAACACACCTTAATTAGAACTTCATGATCTCAACAGATATGACCCTCTTGAGGCTTGGATTGGAGCCGCGTGAGGTGGATCTGACCCTCCATCGCTGAAACCGATGGCGGTTGGATGGTGGAGGCTGCAAAGGGCTTCGAATAGGAGAGGTCGCTAGCTAGAGGAAGGTGATGATAACATTTCATCAATCTCTTCTTATCTTTCTTTGCTGATAATTTATGGAGAGAATAAAATTTACATGTTCAATGTTAATATGATCCTTTTTTGTTTATGAGGAAAGAAAGAATTTTATTAAATAAAAGAGAACGATAGATACATGGCCAGGGGGAGAGAGGGTCAAGTGGGATAACTTGACCCAAGTGAGGTGACATTTTTCCATAGGTTAGGTGTAATACTTTTGAGGATCTGGGGAGGTGCTGTGCAGCCTTGTGCTGCGCAGCGTGTTGTGCGGCGGCTTTCGGCGCCGCGCCGGAGTTGTTCCGACGATCCAAGACGTCCACCGCGTAGAGCTCGTCGAGTGCTACAACTGTGAGTAAAAATTTGTTCACCCTCACCAAAAGAGGGTGAACAAATTTTTTTCCTACAACTGTACCAAAAATCAACTCGATCGGATATCGTTAAGTGCCTCATCAGAACACAAATAACTTGAAAAATAGGGGTTTAATAGTTTTCATCCAGTATTTCAAGTTATGTGTGTTCCAATTTTTTTCAAGTTATATACGTTCCGATAAGGCACTTAACGATATCTGATCGAGTTTATTTTGGGTAGGGTTGTAGTACTCGACGAGCTCTACGTGGTGAACGTCTCGGATCGTCAGAATAACGCCGGCGCGGCGCCGAAAGCCGCCGTACAGCACGCTGCGCAGCACAAGGCTATGCAACACCTCCCCCAGGTCCTACTTTTGAGAATTTTGCATCTTTGCCCCATGTATATGATATTTCTTGCTCCAAGAGTTTGGCAAAGACTACAACTATTTGCCCTTACCACACTTGATTTTCTCCTTTTCTATCTAACACTCTCTCTCTCTCCACGAGAAAAAGAACGAAGCAAATTTGGTTTGTTTGGCTTCAATGGATATCCTCTCTCTCGGTCCACCACTGCCTTGGTCGACTTTAGAAGTTTTGAACCACTAATCCTCATCAAGTTACTGTATATTGTCATTGATACGCAACTCCAACAGCTAATAAGCGCATTAATGAGGTGAACACCGAGTTGCTTCTTTAGTGTAACTTTTTGGAGTCGATTGTAAACGCGGTTATAGGTTGTGAAGGTAGATGACTATCTACCTAGTTACTTTTTGTTTAATATTTCAGTGTACCTTTTGGGGGGTCAATTATTGCAATTGAACTGTATGTTACTTTTTTCTATTTTGCATGTCAATGTACTTTTTTCCTTATTGTTATGTTTTAAGTAATTGACCCCACTGTCATTATGTTTTGGCTTTGTCCGTGTTGTCACTGATTCCTTTTCCTAACAAAACCAAAGCCAATAGGTTGGTATTGAGCAGTTCTCATCTTCCAACAATGATTGCGGAATTTTCATCTGCAAATACGCCATTTTCATCTTACATGAGCAAACTGTAATGCTGACTGTGGCTTTCAATACAAAAACAAAACATCTCTTGAGCCACTTCCAACAAACAATAGAATTCTAGAAAATTTGTTTCGAGAATTAATTATTAGCAATATTTTAATTTCCTTATCTTCACATCACATGCAAAAAAGTCAACTATTTGTGAGTTTATTTTGCCTTTTTCTCGGGGAGTTTAATTATCGAAAAAAGATATAGGTACACCACTCACTCACATCAAGCTAACTCTTCCGGGCAAGAGTTAGACTCTTTCGTGTAAGAGTTAACTTCATGGGCATTTGGTGTGCGTGAGTGATGTACCCATAGAATTTTTGTTAATTTTCATCACCTGATATAACATGCTCGCTTCTTTGACTGGGATGATAATTAATTTTAATGTGAAATTTATTTAGGCGCGTGGTGCTCTTGATCATTTTCAAGACGACTGCTTTCCTCTTGTGTAAGTGCATATGGGGCAATATCGGTATCGGTCCCTTGCCGAGATTTAAAACCGTGATACGTATCGGTTTTTCAAGGGACCGATACCGATATACGGGCCGATATAGGCCGATATTTAGCCGTATCACCGATACCGTTACGTATCCCGATACCTAGATTTAAAACCTTGATACGGGGTGCATCCAAGACATCTAACAGCCGAGGCTTGAGAACGAACATACCTGATAACACTTGACATGAGACTTCTTGTGCTACAAAACCCAGAAATAGTCCACTTCGAGGGGGTGATTTTCCATACAATTGCTTTCGTCTCGTGTGAGTGGATACGTATAGTGCATCAAACACGACCTCTTCTTCACGATAACAAACTTAATTTAAACAAATTTTAACATCCTCATTTGCATTTATTAATGTAGACAAGATACATGAATTATCGATTTAAACAATTTTTACCAATCTGTTGTACAACAGACGTAGTACATGAAGCATTTTTATATATATTGCTATTCATACCCTTGATCCAATACACTACAGAACCACCAAGGTTTTACGTACAGGATTTGCGACACGTAACGGTAATGGTTTTGGTGTAACGGTTTCGGTAGTATCGAATGTTACGTAACGGGAACCGGGTGTAGTGGTCGTGAATTTTTATAAACCACTTTTTGATAAAAAAAAAATTTAATTACTTAAATAACCCGTAACGGACTAGTATCGGCCGTATCAGTCGTAAACCGGTCCGTGAATCGGATACGGACCGATACGTAAAGGGAACTGGCCAATACGCATGCGATTTTTCTCTCTCACCGGTATATCGGGGTGTAACAGTATTGGAGAGGCCAAAAACCGTTCCGTAACGGCCGATACGCTACTTAACTATCGGTATTTAAAACCATGAGAACCACTACATCCCACTTCCCCGAACTCCTACAAATAGTATCTTTTTTCTTATAATAAAACTACTTCCAACAAATAGTTGCTTCTTCGCCTTGTCCTTGATATAGCTGTTGACTAATTGGTGAATTATTGAATTTGGTTTAATGTCCAGGAATTTCAATTGTAAAAAAAAAGTCAGCACAAATTTCAATTGAAGAAGGACCAACCACACACTTTCTTTTATTATTACAATACAAAAACTGCCGGTTGTTAGGCTGGTGCATAAGAGCTTAACCCAAAAAAATGCTAGAAATAATTCACAATCCACAAGGAGCCCAAACTCTACAAGTATACAATTTTCATATTGCAAAGGAATCATATATGTCCAAAACAGTAACGTTGACTGCGGCAATCGATACAATAAAAAAGCATCCTTTTGCCATTTCTGGCAAACAAGCGAACTCAAGAAATTAATTATTAACAACTCAGATTGCCTTATCTTCAGGCCCTGCAAAAGTCAACTTCTTGTGAGTTGAATTTTGCTTGTGCTCAAAGAGCATTTCATCAAGTGATAAATTCATTTTGTGACTTATTCAATCGCGTGTGCGCGCCCTTGATCATTTTCAAGACAATTGGTTAAGGTTTCATCTCCTGTAAGTCTTTTTTTTTTTTTCTCTTTATCGGCCGTCTCAAGGATTTAAATATCGGTCGATACGCGACGTATCGCCAGATACGTATCGGTTTTTCAAGGGACCGATATACAGGCCGATATCGGCCGATATTTGGCTGTATCACCGATACCGCTTCATATCCCGATACCGAGATTTAAAACCTTTGCGAGGTGCATCCACAACATCTAATTGTAAACCCTCGAGAATCAATGTACTTGATTGCACTTGATATGAACCTTTCGGTAATAAAAACCAAAATACTACACTAAAGAAGAAAAGAGTTCACTTCGAAGAGTTCACATGGATAGGAACCTGAAGTCTTCTTCATCACATATACAGTAAGAAAGTTCGGAAAAAAAAAAATATTGGTCTCCTCAATTTTGCATTCATCTTATATGTGCAAACTGTGGCCATGTTAGGTTTCCTAAATTTTGCATTCATCTCATGGTGGACGTCTCCCGATCATGAGAGCGATGTTGTACAGCACGGGGCTGCATAGCACCTCCCTGGTTCCAAAATAATTGTCAGCGTATGTCTGTTTGGTGTAAATCAGATACTTGTATTCTTCCACGGTTTGTAATAAGTACCTCTGTTTTATAACACATTGTGTCAATCAGGAGGGGCAATAAATGACCAAGGTATATATGGTCACAAGTTTCAGGATATAAGGTGTATATTGCCATTGGCTACTGGAAAGCGTCTCTCTCTCTTTCCTTTTTTATTAGGCTCAAAGAAGCCCACAAAGAAAAAATAATGGAAGGATTTCTTCTTCAAGTAGCATTAGCCATCTTCTTAGGGCTAGCTCTGCTTTTCCCTTATTTTCTAAAGCTCTTCTGTTCTAAACAAGAACCCTCAAAAATACCCAATGGAAGCATGGGGTGGCCTTTTATTGGAGAGACTATTGGCTATGTCAGGTCACATAAATCAAACTCCATGGGAAGCTTTTTAGAGAAGCGTTGCTCAAGGTAAATCATAATCTTTCAACAATTTCCTTCTTCATTTTTTTGTCAGCAAATTAAGAAAGTTATATTTCATTGATAGCAATAAAACATTACAAGAGAGGGAAGAAAAAGATTGAAAATTAATCACCCAAAAGTTGGCAAGAAACCAACCAAAACCGCCTAAATCAGCCTCTAAATAGCATCTTGAAAGTCCCCAAATCAGCCATTACACAGCTCCAGCTCCCGCTGTGTCGCTGCCATAGAAAATCCCCAAAACAGCCCCAAATTATGCTCCTACAATCAGCCCCAAATATGCACCGATACAACCCCAAAATATCTCCTGGAAACAGCCCCAAGTCGATTCATATAGCCTTCAAATCCCTGCCACAAAACAGCCCCCAATCGACCCGAAAAACTGCACCTAAGACAGCCCCCAATCGGCCCACCCATTCGGCTTCGTCCTCTGGCGCCATCACCTCCAAACCAGCTTCATCACTGCACCGCCACACCCACTTGTTGTCCATTGCAGCCATTGCTCGGCACCGCAAGAAGAGCACTCCTGTCATACCAAAGTGCACCTAAAGCAAATCCTAAATCAAAACGTAAAGCAAACACCCAAATCATCACCCCACACACCAGTAATCCTGAATCAACACCTAACGCTTAAAAAACAAACTTCACAAAGAGAACCTAAACCTACTATCCTTATCAAGCTAGATCTGCAGCAATTACCCCCCAAAAAATTGATACCAAGCCAAACAAAACTCCTAATCCCCAAAGTTTGAAGTCCAGTTGTACGGCCACCCACCTTAGATTAATCACTCGCGGATGAAATTAAGGACGGGACTGAAGATGATCCAATTCCTTCAAATTTCTTTGATCAACTTCTGAGTGCACCATTATCGATGAGAATGATTTGACATTTTGTGGTCCATTGCCTTTAAGATAACAGCAGTGCTACGTACCCATAAATACCCAAAAATTATCCAGAATTTAAAATCAGCATTTCCGTTAAGATAAAACAGCCGGTTATATCGTGGGGCATAATTTCTCAGGTATGGGAGAGTGTTCAAATCTCATCTGCTCGGTAAGCCAACGATAGTTTCTTGTGATCATGAGCTCAACACATTCATTCTTCAAAATGAAGGGAAGCTATTCCAGAGCGGCTACCCAAAGCCAATTCTTGACATACTTGGGAAGCTATCAATTCTGCTTTCTACTGGAGACCTCCACAAGAAGTTGAGAAGTCATGCTGTGGGCTTTATCAGCGAGTGTAAGTCCAGACCTGACTTCCTTTGTTATGTGGAGAAGCTGTCAATCTCAGTTATGGAGTCATTCAAACAACACAGACATGTTGGATTCTTCGAAGAAGCTAAAAAGGTAATCATCACTATTAATGTATGCCTTTCCAGTCCAAGATTGCCAACAATAATAAAAAAAATTTGTTGGAGAAATTCATACCAAAATTGTCCTTTCTCCGAATTGATTTTTGTTAAGTAATACAATCTCACATTGCTTGGGTATGGAATGGGTGATCACTTAAGAACATGAGGGACCTCTCCACCCCACACTTTATAAAAATTCACAATCCACACCCCATGATGACAGACCAGCAAAAATGTTGCATGGCGATAGACCCAAAAGAGGCTACACATGACAGATCTTAAACGCGGCTGCACACAGGGGCGGACACAAGGGGGGGGGGGGGGCAATTTTCTTCTTATTTTTAGTGTACTCTTAGATTTTTTTGTAATATTACTGAAGAGTGGTCCCTGCAAATTAAGCAAAATTGGCATTTTTTGCGTCCGCCACTGGCTGCACATGAGGAGATGTTAAGGAATGTAGTCCCACATTGTTTGGGGATAGAATGGATGATCACTTAATATAATGATGCGCCTGTTCACTCAATGTCAATTGGTTTTGAATTGGATATAAAGTTTCACAATTTTCACTCGGTGAAATTTTTTTCTTGCATTCCCATTTTAGAGCCGTAGGTCCTGTATATATATCTGGGTTGCGTTTCTTTGTATGACATTATTTTTTTTAAGTGTTAAGATCTCTAACTTTTTCATTTCATGATAAAATGCAGTTTACAATGTATGTCATGTTGAAGTTGGTGTTGGGTATGGAGCCAGATGACCCACTAGCTCCAAAAATATTAGAAGACTTCTCTACTTTCATAACAGGCTTTGGGTCCATCCCACTACATTTCCCAGGGTCACCTTACGCTAAGGCTGTCAAGGTATATATAACAAGGGAAATTTTCCTACAAACTCTTTTCGTGGCATCGTAGGGTTGAAAATAAATTGCGATCAGAGGGCAAATATTTTTTAGGACAGATCGATTACCTCACCCTTAATTCTGTACAACTAGTACGTTAATAATAATGCCAAAACTGTTTTTGTTCTTGACAGGCTAGAGCAAGGCTCTCCTCCACTTTGGCACAGATCATGAAAGAAAGGGAAAAGAGAGGTGTGGGGAATGAGAAAGGAGATTTTTTTGATGAGATGTTGAAGAAAGGAAATTTAAATGATGAAGAGAAAGTGAGTGTTGCAATAGATTTTCTGTTTGGAGGTTATGAAACTTCTTCGGGACTTTTGGCCCTGGTTGTTTACTTCATTGCACGGTCACCATGTGTTCTTGAACAGTTGAAGGTACTTACTTTTCTTCCCATTAGCAGAAATGAGTTTATAGCATCTCTCTATTGCGCCGGGAAGATTTTTGAAATCACAAGTCACTATAGTTACTTTTTTTCAATCGAAAAAAGCATAAATTTTCATGTCATTTTGTAACAGAATTTTGTCGTAATAGTGCATTGTCAACCTTTCGTGTCTCAAACAAATATTCGTGCAACCATGGTACCATTGCGTGCTGTGATTAACATATTGACCTCGTCTCGTATCAACATGCCCATTTATTTGACTAGATATCAGCATCTGATTGCACAATTTATTCAAGAAAACCACGTATTCAGTATATAGGTAAAATTAATGTTGGTCCGGATTAGACAACCATCGAATATACAATCCCACATGGTGGTTGAACATACGATATTATGGGATTGGGAGGTGTGCTGTTAATAACCTCATCACTATTACTCTGATTAGACTATATACCCTATGAACTTGTTTATTCCTTCACTATTAATCCCGTCAAATAAACAGTCCCAATATCTACTTCTTCTCATATGCGAACGTAGATAAAATGTAAATGCTATAAGAGACTACTAATTACTAATTTTTTCAGGAAGAACACCAAGCTCTGAGGAGACGAAAAAAAGATGGAGAACCCTTGAGTTGGGATGATTACAAGCAAATGGAGTTCACCTCCACTGTAATTAACACTATATTTACCTGCACTATTACGTTTTGTTTTTCCCTTTTTTTTTTCAGCTCCTTCTTGTACTGACAAAAAGCCATTGTTGCAGGTGATATCTGAAGCACTACGATGCGGAAATATAGTTAAAGTTGTGTACAGGAAAGCTCTGCAGGATGTCAAATTCAAAGGTCTCTTAACTCTCACAATGAGCTGATATGTAGTTTTCTAATGCTTGATTTGTAACTTCTTAACTTCAAGTTATTCCTAGGTGTGTTGCTTATGTTTTTCTGAACGCGTCCAACAAAAAACTAACAAGCACATAAGGACTAGTCTAACAGCCTCAAAATTATAATAACCAAATTTGATAGTTTGCGTGAGCAATTTTGGACTAGTCTAACAGAGAACAAAAAGGACCAAACAAACAAAAAAAGGGAAAAAAAAAAAAAACCTGTCAATATGCTCTGTGTTACATATCTAAGTGATATATTTAATAACCATTTTTGCATTGAGCTGGTTATTTGCAGCAGAATATGTAATTCCTCAAGGATGGCAGGTGATTCCTGTCTTTACTGGTGCACATCTTGATCCATCCCTTCATCGAAATCCCTCTCAATTTGATCCTTCCAGATGGGCTGTATGTAATTTTAATTCCTACTCTTGAATATACAAAAAAAAAAATGTCGGTAATTTTGATTTACACGAATTAATGTCCAAATGCAAATATGGTATTTTATGACATCAAATTTGATTCTTTCTAAATCAATTTTTACCCACCTTGATAGGATCAAGCCATTAACAAGAAAGTGTCTCCTTTTGGTGGCGGATTGAGGCTGTGCCCGGGGGCTCCTATTGCTAGACTGGAGACTTCAATTTTCCTTCACCATCTTGTCCTCAACTATAGGTTAATACTTGTCATTTCTTTTTGGGTCATATCAGCGAAGGTTCTGTCCAATTATAATCGATTGAAGATAAATAAACAATCAAATATTCTTCGTTCAACCGAACACCAAAGTCTGACCGATCAATTTTTTGCCTAAATGAAAATATATTAGGAGACCTACAAAATGGACAGCTTAGATCATCCAATCACGAGATCATGGTAGATCCTGTTTTGCATGAAACGATCATTGAGATTCTATATGGCAAAATGGACAATGTACAAACTAAATAGCCAGAGCATGTGCTACTAATAATGTCAAAAAGGGTTAACCAGAAAGGGTTGGCCTGGTTGTCAATGGTCCCTCCTCATAAGATCTCAGGTTCGAAATCTCTTAGGTGTAATAAACTCATGTGGGGCCAGTCCATATGGAGTTTTGCTCCAGCTTTAATTGGGCTCTCGGCAAGTGCACGATGGAATTTAGCCCCCAAGTTTAGTCGAGATGCGCTTAAACTGACCTGGACATGTGTATTATAAAAAATATATATGATTTTCAAGGGTGATGTGAATTTTAAGTTTCATGCGATCAATCCTTTCCACTACCTAATTATTTGTTGTACATTTGCCTCAGGTGGAAAACTGAAGATGAAGAATCCCCAGTGGCTCACCCCCATTTTGGCTTTGAAAGGGGTTTGCTGCTGGAAATAGAGCCAGCAGAAAACAAAATGTGAACCAAAAAAGCACAGCTTCGACCCAACGTTAGGCCTATTTTCTTTACACACAATGAGTGGTGGATTTTGTTGTGCCGAATAAGCTTCTATGTTATGCCTAATGATCTTCGGCGATAAGTTTCATCCAGTTGGTATGTCTTAGTAATTCTGTGGAATTGGTGTTTTTATGTCCACACATGATGCTACTTGGGAATGGAAATCGAGAACATTCTGCAGCAATTTATCTTTTAACGAAGTGAATGATCGTGACTGAAGACACGGGTTTAAGCATGGGCGAACTTAATATAGTTTCAATCGACATCAATTATCAAATCCTACTCAACGAATCTAATTTAGCTCTATTATATTTCCCTTTTAACCTATGATAAAAATAAAGTAATGTCTTCATTTTTACAGAAAGAAAAAAAAATTACTCGCAAAGAATAAAAAAAGAGAGTAAAGGTTGTCTTGCAATAATTTATAAAATACGTGAAATTTTTTAAGAAAATGAAAAATTCATACCCCGCATAATTTTGTTCTCTTAGCATAGAAGTTGCCTTTACATACCAATTATGTTGTTGCGCATTGTTCGGGATGAGATTTTGATTTTGAATTTGGGAGAGAGAGTTGGAAACAAATCTGAATAAAAAGCTGTACAATTTATTTTTTGATCAATGGTTGAATTTATAAATTTGAAAACCCTCCATCTCATTCGTAGGATTTCTGGGGACGATTATGGGGGTTTTTGGGAGTCTCGTTTTTAGCTTTTCATTTTCAACTTTTTGACTATTTTAGCTTTTTGAATTATGATCAGAATGTATTTTGCAATTGGTAAGAGTGTTTGAGAGAAATGTGCGGAATGCATTTTGCAACAGAAATAATGTTTAGGAGATATGTACAAAATATATTGTGTAGGATTTTTGTTAATGAAAATGGGAAAAATGGAAAATGAGAAATCAAAAATCTCCTCAACCCCATAATTGAGTGAGAAGTATTGAAGGACGTGATCGGCTTCATATAGTGTTTTGTTGTGTCTTTGAATGGAATTTGATTTTAGCAGAAATAAGATGATCATACTATTTGTATGTGGTGTTGGGTGTCATGTTATATGTACTGAATCATATATATAGGCTTTGTGATTGTCTTTCATTGACAGTAGTTATGAAATTTTATGTTGATATGCTTTCTGATCTTGTACAATAGCTCCCCATTTTTCTCTGTTTCATTTGACCATTTTTATTTGGTTGATTGCTTGGGTAATAAAAATGGAAAAAAGGAAAAGGAAAAAAACAAGCACGAATAGTTCTCGATTTGATGCTAGTTTTCCAACAATACAAGCTATACTGAACGTCTGAACCCCACGAATTTCCCCACGATACACAAATGCAAAAGATAGCATAGCATTATGAGAACGTACAAAGAAGAGAGCATAGCATTCGCAGCGCAAACCCCGAAATAAGCATAGACAACAAAACAGAAATTGTCTAACAACATATTCCCAGACACCACAGAATCCTCTTTACATATCAGTCCAAAATCATGCTCCTCCTCCTCTTCCTCCTGGTATAGCATGATTTGGACCTTCTTCTCTTCCAACTTGCCTAAGCAAGTCACTTTCTTCGCTCTCAAGCATTCTCAGTATGTGTTGATTACGATCTAAAGTAGTAACCTTGGCTTGCCTACACCCAAGAAAGAAAAGAAAAAAGGGAACATAATAGAGATGAATATCAAATTAAAAGTAATTTTTTTTTAACACCAAAAAATCAAATTGAAAAGAATTTAAAACACAAGACTCACGTATAAATGTCACCCGGTAGACCAAGAAGCATCCACTTTCCTTTGTGTGAATCATGCTGCCCGCCTGAAACTCCTTCCAAAAACGATTGAGTGGATAGACCAGTCAAAGTGTCTTGAAATAGCTGAACCTCGGCCTCCCCACAACTTAACCTAGATCTAACTCTCGTCGAAAATTCATCCTCCAATTTTTGTCTTAAAACAGGGAATCTTTTAGAAGGAAACTTGTTAAGCAGGAGATCTAACAAGACTGTAGAAGAATTCCCTACACTTGGCTGCACAGCGTGGTCCGCTGTAGCTGTGTTGGAAGCTATGAAGAATTCCCTTCACTTGGCTACACAGCTTGATCAGCTGTAGCTATATTGAACGCTATGGGCTGCACAGCTTGGTCAGTTGTAGCTGTGTTGGAAGCTATGGGCTGCACAGCTTGGTCAACTGTAGCTCTGTTGGAAGCTATGGGGGGAAACACCAGCCTGTATAGCCGCTGCTGGCTACCCCTTCGTACGATTTCTAAGAGTCCGTGTCTCTATTACCTCTCTGTCACACGCCATTTTTCTTGCAGCTATCCTTGAAGGAGCATTGCCCTGTTGATTTGGAATAGGAGAACTGGGAGGCGTCAAAATTTGAGGAGAAGGATGCGGAAGTGGAGAATTCTGAGATGATGAATTCCCAGGTGAAAGACTATTATACTGAACTTTTTTCAGAAGATTAGGGGCCATTCCCTGATCATTATGTTGTACTTGATTCACAGCTTGTTCAATCGAAATAGTTTTGCAGCTGCGATTCCAAACCACAGAGCACATTCACAACTTTTTGGATTCAAAACACGTACACAACATGACTATACAGCTAGTTGATTAGCCTATCCACTTTTAGCACAAAAGAAAGAGGAAAAGAGACTTCTCAAAGGTCCTTTTGCAGCTCTGAGAGCAGCGCATTTTCGGACGCACGGTTCGCTTCTAGGAGGAGTTGCTATTCGTGTTTCCCTGGTTCCTCCGTTGGAGGATCCACGTTTTCGAGTCCCCTTTTGGTTTGCTATGTTGGAGTTTAATTTAGCTGGTGCTGCCACCGGTTTCTTTTCTCCGCATCACTTTACGGAGTGGCTGTCTCCCCACTCGACCGATCTTTAGGTGTGGGAGGAACGGGTAAGATAAAAACATTTTGTCAGATTTAGTTGATGTTGTTTTTTCTATTTTATTTAACTCACTCAAATTGTAGGTTGGAGGTGTTGTTAGTGGTGTTTGGAGTGCACCAAGGAGGCGTTATTCCCGTCCCTGTTCATAGCCGAGGAGTTGGAGGCATCTTGCACATTCTGCCGAAAATTCATATCTCGCTGGCAGTCTCAAAAAGAGATAGAGGGCTAGCCGAGAAAAAAACTACAAGTATCAAGACGATCGGAAGAACTTGACCAAGTATGAACGCACCAATGAACCATTAAAACTACAAATCTCACAAGCTAGCCACCACGAGTTGCACCGGCAAAGACTTCATATAGGGGGTAGAGCATTCTTGGTAAGGATAACGTTGCGAAGCAACATCGCCTAAAAGAGTCCGACCTGTAGACAAAATATTCACCTAGAGACAAAACTACCTCCTCTCGCAAAAGGGAGAGACATACCTCTCACAGGCCAGACCACTAGTCATCGATATGAAAAGATAAAAAGACAAAAAGTAGTAGATATTTAGAACTAGTATCATAGATAAGTCTGACTATTTTGTAAAGTAAATTTCATTTTTTTTAACGGTATTTTAAACAGATTTTCAATGTAGTTTTCAATAGATTTCTTTCGCAATCCATTGCTGATTCGGTGTCGTTGCTAACTCTGAAGGCAATCCTTCTAAAACAATGAACTCAGACGTGTGTGGAAGAAAATTGAATAAACCTAGAGAGGCTTCCATGATCTGCGGCTGCCTGCATGTAACGCTCTGAGCGGGAAGTGCCAACCATATATTACCGCACCATATTGACTTTTGAATTGGAAGAAGAAATCTCACACAGTCACACTTTGAAAGAGAATTACGTGCCGCAGATCGTGTAATGTTTTCAAAATTCTGGAACTATAAAGATTGAAGATTTCGTTACTCTCTAGGGAAGATTTCCTTACCGGGTTTTGCTACAATACACACACCCTACAAATTATTCCATATGAAATTTTGTGACTCAACTATGAGATTTTATGGCTCAAATATGAGTTTTTATGGGTAGAGGTATGAAAGGCGTACGGAATGCACCCATTTGACCAAATGGACGACCGAGATTGCACCACATATGCAAAAAAACCGATCTCATATGGAGGGTCATAAAAAATTATAAAACACCATGTGAAATCTCATATGACGGCTTTGAGTTTTAAAAATCTCATATATAAATCCCCAAATTCTCAAAAAATGTACCAAAAAAGTAAAAAAGAGCCACAAAGTCTCGTATAGGCAAAAGTCAACCTCATAAAATGTGCCACAAAATCTCATATGACGGTTTTGTCCTGTAGTGGGAATGTGATACATATCGCGTATATATATATATATATATATAGTGGCCTTCCAGTCCAGACGTCCGGACTGGAAGTGAACTATATATATATATATATATCGACGTGACATGTCTCATATAACGTGCCACTAAATCTCATATTTGACCCATATGAGATTTTGTGACTTATGAGATTTTGTGACTGTCCGTATAAGGGTGCATAAGGTGCCACTAGATATCATATTTGACCATATGAGATTTTGTGGGCTTAAATATGAGATTTTGTGGACTTATGTGAGATTTTCTTACTACCTGTATAAGGGTGCATACCGTACGTCTTTCATACCTCTAGCCATAAAATATCATATTTGAGTCACAAAATCTCATATTTTTAGTCACAAAATCTCGTATGGAATAATTTGTAATGGGTGTGTACTGTAGCAAAACCCTTCGTTACCCTTTCTTGCCAAACAATGAGCCATCATATTCCTGATTCTTCTAACAAATTTAAAGACACAAGCATGACGCTATGGTTGTCTTCGTGAGAAGGCCTTGAGGGCAAAAAGAACTACATAAATGACTCGAATTGTCGGGTGTTGCTATTATATACATCCTACCTTTTGGCATATAGTGCGCAATTCATATGGATAGTCACAAAGTCTCATATAAGTCCACAAAATCTCATATTCGGCAAAGTAAACACTCATATCGGTAATCAGAACAAAAAATATTGAAACACCAAAACGCAATAAAGAGGATCACAAAATCTCATATGGATATGAGAAAATCTCATATCGGTAATAAAAAAAATTGGCTACTTGTTGTTCACCGGGCCCACACTCATTTAGAAAGCCATTGGATATGAGATTTTGTGGTTTGAAAAATGAGTATTTGTAGGAGAATATATGAGTGTTTTGTTGACCACTACAGTCCAAAAAATTTATTTACGACTTTTTGGACCGTAGTGGACCACAAAACTCTCATATATTCTTCCACAATCACTCATTTTCAAAGCCACAATTGTTGTTCGAGATTTTGTGGTTTGGAAAATGAGTATTTGTGGGAGAATATATGAGTGTTTTGTGGACCACTACAGTCCAAAAAATTTATTTACGATTTTTTGGACCGTAGTGGACCACAAAACTCTCATATATTCTTCCACAATCACTCATTTTCAAAAACAATTGTGGCTTTGAAAATGAGTG
>JAXBDA010003278.1:0-35799 GCA_036023075.1 Gaultheria prostrata | reverse complement strand
GGCGGGGGGGGGGGGGGGGAGATGGTACTACCAGCGACCACTTTCGCCTGTAGTGCCTCCAACTCCGGCGGCAACCTGTCGATCTTGACTGTAACTACTCCTTCCATCAAATGATTCAACAACCTTGTCTAATAACTATTCGAGAACTCGAACAGAATAAAACCCTAACTCTGATTCTTTTGATCAAAACAATCCAAAAAATTTTGAACTTCAAAGATCCGATGATTTGACGGGGTGAAAAGAAACCCGAAGTCGAATATATAGCCGGAGCATAAATTCACGAGCTCATTTTCCCTGCGCACAGAGGTAGGTATAGTACATACATAATCTATACAATGTTTATGTTCCAATGTGTGACTATGCACGCAAATAGAATCCTTGTAAATGTTGAATCCGAGATGTGGCATTTTCGCTTTTTCCCCCAATTATTGTACTAGGATTCATGGTCGTATGCCTCTGTATCTTGAGTTTCGTTGTCAGTATCTTGATAATCGGTTTTCTATTGATATGTTCAGAATTAATGCTTTGATTTTTTAGCGCATTGGGAGATCTTTAAATTCAGATCCAATTTTATCTGTCTGCTGAAGAAATTGCACTTGTTCTGATTTAACTGATACCACGGATCTGGTGGGTTCTCTTTGTGTCGGAGCATCCGCAAGCCGTGTTACTCCGGTATCTTAAAACGGGAGGGAGGAAGAAGATAAACGTGAAGGTACACGGCTGGGAATTTTTGGAATTTTATTGGGTTTAGTTACTGGATTGGGGATTTACAGATACAAGAAGTTGAAGAAGACGATGGAGCGGAGGAAAGATTATTGTGTGTGTGTGAGATGGAGGGAGAGAGCACCAAAAATGAACAAGTAATCCACAATTAAGCCATGTCACTTCTTTTTAACATTTTTCTCCACCGTTAATGTCCAACTCAACTATTTCCGTTTGCCATTTGACAGAATTAGACGGTGGGGGGTGATTTGATTAACAGAGTGAAAGTTCAGGTGTGCAATTGAAGTTTAGTGAAGTTTAGGGGTGTTTGAGACATTGAGTGTAAAGTTTGAGGGATTTTTTGAAATTTTCCCCCCATTTTAAGTAATTCTTATCCAATTCATTCTTAGTAATTTGATGACTGGCGGTTTATCAGTGGGCTCTCTTGGAAGTATCGGTGGTCGTTGAAAACACTTTTGATGGTTCACATCCCGACCTACAACCCTATAGGACACTCCTGCCTTACAGGATTCCCGGATTCGTCTGGGTCATGGACTTGTCCTCAACATGCACAATAAGTGTGGAAACATCCAACTCAAAACTAATTGGCAATGAGTGGAGAGGTCCCAGCATATATTAAGTGATCACTCATTCCTCTCCTAAGCAATGTGGGACAATATTTCTTAACATCCCTCCTCACGTGCAGCCGCATTTGAGGTGTGTCACGTGTGGCCACTTTTTGGGTCCTATCATCGTGCAGCCTTTTTGCTGGTCTGTCGTGGGGT
The DNA here is from genome assembly GCA_036023075.1 of Gaultheria prostrata. Taxonomy (NCBI): domain Eukaryota; kingdom Viridiplantae; phylum Streptophyta; class Magnoliopsida; order Ericales; family Ericaceae; genus Gaultheria; species Gaultheria prostrata. Next base: position 34,312 of record JAXBDA010003278.1, on the reverse strand, counting down.
GTGGATTGTGATTTTTTTTTTCTTTTAATGTGGAGTGGAATGGGCCCTGCTCTGATACCATGTGGAAACATCCAACTTAAAACCAATTGACAATGAGTGGAGAGGTCCCAACTTATATTAAGTGATCACCCATTTCTATCATAAGTAATGTGGGACAATATTTCTTAACAATAATGTTTTACAAACTGTGTGTAACATGTTGTAGACTTTTTGGTAAGGGTTTTCATAAAACTTGAGCTTCTTCTTCTTGACCAAACATCTTGAAAAATATGAGAATCCAAGAGTCTAATTTAAGTACAAGGTTGGACTTGGATACCAGGGATTAAGTACAAGGTCCACATAACACACTTTATAGTCTTGGAAAATGTCATCTGCTCTGCTTTGGTAAAGATGACATGCTATTGTTTTTTTTTTTTTTTTTCACTCCTTTTTTCTAAGAAAAACAACACTGGAAGCTAGGGTCGATCAGCACCAACAACCCTTTTTGGACGTGATCGAAAGAGTCTTTGCCTGTTGGAGAGCTAGAAAACAGTACAAGAGGGGCCTAGTTGGATTCAAGAAAAGTGGACCATGCACAGAGATCCGTAGGCACTCTTCGAGACAGTAGAGGAACTTACTTTACTCCAACCATCTACCCTTAACTCAACAAACAACAATGGACGTCAAACTCCTCCGCATATGGTTTGAATCCGCAATCTCATATTTTAGTACTAGCAGGCCGGCTGACCATATTCTTGTTTTTTTTACATAACTTAGTATATTAGCTATCGGAAAATGTAATTTAGCTCTCATCCCTCAAAATCTTGGAAGTTGTAATTTGGAAACAATTCTAAGAGATTACTTCCAAATTTCTACTGTTACCCTATACCTTTCAGTTTTTCACAGGCCTTCATTTTGCAATTAGTCTTTTCAACGATGTTCTAAAGCACATTTGTTGCATTTCTTCAAAATCAACTATACCGAATGAATATTCGCATCGAAAAAAGCCAGCAAAGGAAATAAATTTTACTGCAGAATGATGATCAATGCTAGAAATCCGCACTCTCCTCTGAGAACAGAGAGGAAACAGAACTAGTAGCTAAAGAAGATACAGACGACGATAACGAAGAGCTGAAGTTGAATTCTATCTGCAATCTCTGGTGGAGAGAAAAGTAAGAAACCGGTTTCTTTTCCTCTTCTGATTCGAGTTCCCTAAGCGGTATAGCCGCGAAAAATCTCTTGATAAACTCTCTGCAACACTCTTTCCCTCTGCAAATCTCTGCTTCGCTTACCTCTTCAGAAATAGTCAGTTCAGAGCAACCGACTATTTCACTTTCCACCTTTCCTTTCACTTCAGAATTAGTCGGTTCAGAGGAACCGACTACTTCACTTTCCACCTTCCCTTTTACTTCAGAAGTAGTCGGTTTAGGGGAACCGACTATTTCACTCTCCACCTTCCCTTTCATCACAGTTGAATCGTCGAACCTCAAAATGTAGGCTCGATCACACCCCTCATGGAGCCTCTCACCCAAAGTGTCAATGATGTAGTAAGCATCCGAATCAACCTTCAACACGAAAAAATGATCGTTCCAACTAACTATGTACACCCTAGGTCTAGTATCCTCATTGCCGCTCTTGATCTCATCCCATATCTGATCAAAAGACATGGCTCCCTTCAACGACTCGAACTTCTCCGGTCCAAAGAATCCGACAAAGGACTTCTCCGGCAAGACGGAGACCGGACGAAGGCCCGCGTGCATTACCGTCTCGAGGTCGAAATGCTTGTTTGGGTACAGGTTTATCAAGTCCTTTTTCCCACACAGATTTCTCCACTCCGAGGAACCTTCGATAACGAGTTGGTCGAATTCGGACCTCGTTGGCATTTCGTCTTGGTTCGAGTGAAGCCAGTGAGCGATGACGGCTACAAGAGCCGTACACGCGCTCTCTCCGGCAGCTTTGTCACTCCTTTGGTCGAAGGAAGCGAAGAACACATTGGCTTTGAGCTTTGTTTCCCCATCTCTGCTGATTAACTCCTTCTCTTCCCAGTTACTACCTGGGAAGCTAGTTTCTTCTTTCTCACCTATTTTACAAGATTGTTCAGTGGTATTTAACTCCTGAAAAAGAAAAAAAAGTAAGCAATCCGTTAGATGTCAAATGGAAAAAAAGTTGTACCGTTCGGCGTTCTGTTATTGGAGAAATTTTGCAGAGCCGAGCGGGCACCGTCCTACGTGGTACCCAAGCGCACATCACAGCCGTTCATCTCCTCAATCAATGGTCCGGATTTCACTTGAACTTATTTAAAATCCGGACCGTCCAATACATTTTTGGACGGCCAAGATGCGCGCTGGATACGCCACGTCACGTGGTACCCTCTCGGCACTAAATTTTTTTCCAGATTTGTGTTAATGTTGTATTTTCACAAACCTAAGATAATTTATAAGCATAGTAACGAAATCTATTCAAGCTGACAACTAATCGGGGTTCGATTCGTGCCCCCTTGTTACCCTTGACATTTATCGTTTTTTTAATGTTCGTCAAAGAAATATTTGACGCATCAGAGTATATCTAGCGGAAAATTTTTCTGGGTCAAAATTTTCTCGTCCTAAATAAAAGTTCGAAAGACCTCTTCCAGGAAATTATTAATTGGAATCGTTCAAAGTAATTGACTTGGTGAAGTAAATAAAAGGGCCATATTAGGAAATGGTCAAGCGAGTCAACCCAATATTACGTGTGTGTATGGTTTCAGACTAGGTTTCAACTCTAAGGAGGCACATCAAACAAGTCGGTTCGATAATATTTTCAAGGCTTTAATACTGTCATTCAAGTTTTTATGAGACGGGACTATCCCGCCTTTATATAGCTCTGCCGATACAATTTCAAGAAACTTATGTTGTTTATATAGCCGGGAAGATTAATAGAAGTTGTAAATAGGAAATAGGAAACACCTTAAATAGAACAAATAAATTGGGATGAGAGAGTACGTACCGGTCTCACATTTGGGTTGTCTGAGTCAACATCATCGTCGTCATTGCTAGTCTTCTGAATCAACGGCTCTACTTTCGTCTTTGCTGGTTTAAAGCTCAACCTCCGCCTCTTCCAAGAGAAGAACCCCGGCTTCTTGACCGAGTCCGACTGAGTCTCTGAACTCGGACCCGACCCAGACTCGATCAATGTAGTCAAGTCAACACTGTTCGACATGGAACCCGACTCGTTCTCGGACGTGACTTCTGAGTCACACATGGCTGACTCATCCGAGTCGTCAGCACTCACTTCTTCCTGGCTCTTTGACTTCTCTTTATCATATGCTATTCCATCTCCTTTTGCACAATCCACATTCTTTGACTCGGTCGAGTTTTGAACGATTCCCAGCGAGTCTTGGGAATCTCGTACCTCCACAAAGCTGAAGCACACCTGCATTATTAATCAAAAATCAAATACTATTACTTAAGTTAATCCATATGACTGTGGGCCCTTCTAACATCAAGCCCATAAAATAATTTGCTCTATTTTCTACAACGGTCCACAATTTGAAGATATGCCAATTTAAAAATTGGTTAAGAACGTGACAAAGAATTTGTCAGCTAAATCAAGCTGTACTTATGGAATCATTAGCAGCTGATAAAAGAAGAGCTTCATAATCACAGCTAAGATTCTTGAATTTTCCAATCATAAAGTCTGTGTGCACAATCATGAGTACAAAAGCTAAACACAAAAAAGTCTCGAACCGTTTGATTGATGCCCGTATCACTCGTAAAATAACAACTGTCCCACATATATCTGAGATTTCCAAAAATATACTCCCTCCGTCCCAATTTCTTGGGCCTCTTTTCTTTTTTGGAAAGCTAAAAAAATTCTCGAAATCTTTTAATTTATAACACTTTTTATATTCAACTAGGTTCAAGGTCTCATGCCTAGCACGAGTTTTATGCCCGTGTATTTTAATTCAGATTTTAGGGACTCAAATGCGTAACCAACAAAACTCTAGGGACTCCAATGCGTAAAACAACAACCTCCAGGGACTCAAATGCGTAATTTAGCCATACATAGCCAAAAGACCAAAAGGGCATAGCATTGTGGCAGAATTACAAGAAAATCAACAGGGCAATTTCCAATCGGAGGGCAAAATTGGCAAAATGTGGCATTTGACCAAACACCAATTTTTTTTTGCCTCTCTTTTATAAGCCTCCGGAGGAGGATATGAATCTTGTTTGATAGATCTTAATTAATTTTGTTAAATAAAGATTTCGAAATTATAGAAAACATTATAGATTATGAGATAGACAATTTTTTGAGACATCCAAAAAGATAAACAGGCCCAACAAATTGGGACGGAGGGAGTATATCTTTCTATGAACTGTGAACCTACTAATGTAAACGAGGAAAAAATAACGATGCGAAGCAAAGAGAAAATACACACAACGAATTTACATGGTTCGATACAAACTTGTCTATTTCCGAGAGCAAAAGCCATTAGATTCAAGTACGAAGACAAGAAAGTATTAAGGCCCCATTCCATTAACTTAAAAAAGCCAAAAAACCAGCTTATTCCTAAAATCGAGGCAATCACTATCTTATAATACATCACATAAAAAGCCATGAAAAGCCAAATAACCAAAAAACTCTCTTAGTGGAACACCCCCTAACCCTATGCAGTTCTCTCCAGAAAATATCACATTATATTTTTTGGTACTGGCTAAAACTCCCATTAATATCCTTTTATAAAGACAACCTAACAAGTTCCAAGGGCATCCTTATCAGCCTCACCAAATTTAACCTCAAAAACATCTTTTATAAATTAGCAAGTCACTTTTTTAAAAATTCACAAAATCAGACTCTCTATTCTAACTTCATCATATTAAACTATTATTTCTTTCTATTCTTACTCCCCAAAAGTAATAATAATAAAAAGTGAACAGTGCATGAACAGTGTCTTGGTGGGTGAACAGTGCGGTACTGTAGCAAAGTTAAAAGTTAAACAAATTTGATGAATGATTTGGTGACTCAAAAGCTAAATTGGTAAGTCTGATATTGATGCTCTAATTAATCCCTTTACAATTGCTAACCAAACAGGCCCTAAAACAAATGGGAATCCCAATAATTACAAGACCCCAGAGAGATTATATAAGACACATCAGAAAGTCACCCCATTGAAATTTGGATACATATGATTTTATATCTGGCTTAAATTTTAGCTGATTGGCTAATTTTTGTCTGAATTTATCAGTTATGTTTGTTTTGCGTTTAAATTTTTTATTTTCCTCATTCATCTGGATGAAAGAAATTTTAAAAAAAAAAAATTAGTGACCAAAAGTTTAAAAAAATATTAAAGAAAAACATCATCAAATTTGATTTCATTGTTTACTTGTTTGCAATCTTCGGTATTGTGTTATTGACAATCAAACAAATCTGGGAAAAAAAATTCTCCGTACAAAATTTAAAGCCGCTTATCAATAACAAAACAAGTTATGTACTCGGCAAAATTTAAATAAAAAGAAGCGTTGAACAAACAAGCACAGAAAATAATTAAAAATTAACATGAAGATGCACATCAATAAGTCATTCTTTTTACATACATCAACTGATTTAACAATTTATAGTCCAAGAATACTAAAAATACCGTAGTAGAAACTCACCCTATATATCTACAGTTATTTTGTGGGTCCAAATTTTATGGATTAAAATAGGAGTACATACTTTTATTGATGGGTAGGGTTTGAAATTAAAATTAAAAATCAAAATTATGTACTCCAGCTTCTTCTAAAATATGGCTAGAAAAAATAGACCTGAAAGAGTATATTGACTATATTCTCTACCATTAATCGGTCAAATCAAACATGGTTCTTAATACTTAAAAAACATGGTCCGACCTAAAATTGGACAGGTTCAGAATTAGCTAACCGACAGGATGGCTTCTCCGGTAACTCCTCCGGCGACGTTAAAATTAACGGGAACCTTCGCTTCAATCCGGGACTCCATCTTCGAAGCCATTTCTCCTAAATTCATTGACGCCTTCCCCACCACACCCAATTTATTAGTTTCCGTCTTCGCTCCCTAAATTAAAAACCCATTATCAATTAATTCCAGAATTTCTCAAGCAAAAAAAATTTGAAACAGTCAATTCATACTGAAGTATCAACAGTCGTACGACAAAGATTACATCACAAAATATGAAAATAAACCAAAAGGCGAAGCTATTGAAAAAGTATACAGGCTTCCAAGCTTACAGAACCCACATTAGAAGAGAATCCTATCCTAAGGGACACGAACTCAAACCATTAATCATTAAATCCGGATGAAATCTAGAACAGAACACTCCACCCAGAGAGTAAAGCAAATCACCCGTAAAAGGACTAATCGAACCAACAAAAGAGGTAAAAACAAAATCGAAAAATCAAAGAAAGAAAAGAAATAAAAAAAGGAAAAAAACTCCTGGCAAAATATGCCTTCTATCCCAATAGAGGCTGAATTTCCACAACATTATTTTCTGTATCCTTAAGTCTGTCAAATTCAATTGACGTATGTGAGGAAAATAACTTGATAATTTAACAACTTATTGTCTACAAAAATCAAAAATACCAAAAATATCATAGTGGAAACTCAACCTATATTTTCCCGGTCTAGAACCGATAGGAATGCAATCCAAAATTGGATGCAGAAAAAACTCGAATTGCAGAGAAGCTGGGTCCGAAAAAAATTCATCGCAGATTTTCTTCAACTTACATATAACAGAGTAAAGGACACCGCCCACGGAGCAAACGCGTTATCCTTGGCGGCGATCGGAAAGCTGCAGGTGTTGTCGAATTCATCGTCCCAATCGATTGATTCGCCGTTCTTTACGGTGATTTGGCTGGAAATATGTTTCCGACGTTGTTTCGACGAGGGGCGGTGGAATGGGACCAGACCGGGCTTGGGATCACCTTTCCATTTCATCTCAACCGCCATTACCTTCTCCGTACAATCATCATCGGTGCCGTGATCGGAGAAGAAGCCAACGAGTTTTATTTCCTTGGTTTGTACGTGGAATTTCTTGGCTGCCATCGTCGGCCACGGTGACCATTTCATCATCTTCACCACCATGTGAAAGAGAGAGAGAGAGAGAGAGAGAGAGAGAGAGAGAGAGAGATTTCTTAACAGGGAAATGCGAATCTAGAGAGAGAGGGGAGAGAATATATAATGGATAATTAATTAATAATTCGCAGCTTCCGATGAATGAAAGAGACCGTGTTTTTTTGCGAAAACGAGTATTTTGGGGAAAACAATATTGGGTGTTCCTTGAACATACTAGTTACGTATGCTCCAACCGTCCAACGTCATTTATCGACGAATACTTACATGGGAGGGCTGATAAGGCACAGAAAGAGTTTTCCTGAAAACGTCGAGGAAAGAAAAAAAATGAACGGTTCATGTTCACTTTTTTGAACGTTTTTGGGAAATCTTTACCTGTATCCGAAATTTTTTGTTTATGTGAAGGTTGAATTTTTAGAGGCCGTGTTTGTTACATCTCAAGGACGTAGTTAGAATTTATGTAGAGGGGATGACGAAACTTAGAATTTCAAATTCCATATGCTCCTATTTACATGGTTATTAAAGTTCTAAGTTTCATGTACATATAACTTGAAATTCAAGAAAAATTTAAGTAACTATGTTCGACAACAACAAAATATAGCCACTTCCTATTTATACTTGGCAAAACATACGGATGCGTATACAATGAAGTATTTTTTCAGTATAAATGTACATTTTATATTACATGAAGGTTGGGGAAGCCCGGGCCTCCCCACCCATACACTTCCCTCCGTCCCTGCTATAGCTTGTCGTTGAGAAAATATTGGTATTTAATTAAAGCAGTGGCGGAGCCACATGGGGACCAGTGGCCCACACTGGATTTTTTAGGATGTTTTTTTTTTGTGTAGAAAAATATAAATTGGTACATCACTTCTTCTTTTCTTTTCTTTTCTTTTCTTTTTATACTTACAAAAAATTAATTAGTGTTGTTGGGGAGTCATTACTTGGTGTCAGAATGTACTATCTTGCGCATATTTATGTGGGACTCAAGTCTAAATATATGAGTTTTATCTGAATATATGATGAAGGCCCATAAAAAAATGATGGAGAAGAGAGTTAAGGCATCACATGGCGATTCCCCAAGAGCCACTGAATAACTAATTACTCAGCAACAAGTCTCAATTCAATAATTTTTTGCCTCGAAACTACATGTTTACGGACTCTAGACCTTCCACTGACTCGAACCCTAGACCTCCCCCTGGAAGCCAAGGAGTACAACTAAATATGCTAAGAGGCACTCTGTCCATAAAATGTTAGTCAAGCAAGACTCATTTTCAAATGAAAATTAAGACATTTTAGAAATTCTTTAAGAAGAGATTTTTTTCACAACAAAAGTACTGGCGTTTATGAATTATGCCCTCACTAACCCAATTTTTTGGCTACGCCACTAAATTAAAGTATTTATGATCCGAATTAGATTTTCAAAGTTTATCACAGTTGATGAGTTTAATAATAATCCATTCAAGTTATATACTTTTGCAGTAAATAAGCGGGAGCTAAGTGTAAGGTCTGGTCTGAATGTGTGATATTGGAAAAGAGTGTTCCATTACAGAATATTGAGGTTAAGTTTTCATTAAAAATATCATCTTTTCACCGTAATTAAAAGTATATGTTGTTTTCACTAAATGTCAAATTTACTTCATGTATATAAAGAGAATGACAAATAGGAGAATACCCAAAATATCAGCCGAAAATAACAAAAAAATGATAGCGATAATTTAGCCCGAGTATCAATCTTATTTGGGTCTTCCCTTCTCCGAGTGAGCAACTAGGCAGCTGCCCCTTAATTTTCTGACGTGGCGGTGGACGATGGGGTTTAATTGTGGGAATAAGGTGTGGGTGCATGTATCGGATGAATACCTGTAGGAAGGGGGGAGCACGTGATTGAGCTATGGAGTCATACGCCCAATGAGAAAGTGACGCGTATACACGGACAGGAAATTACACACGTGTGTAAGCAAAATGTACAAACCAAGAATACATACGAGCCCTGCGATGGGTATTGGGTCATACTAGTTATCAATCTAATACTTTTCAGTGTACAACTTTTTTTTTACTGGGACGGTACGTACCGATTTCGGATCGTATATCGGTACTGTTTCAGATGAACTTTAAATTTGATTAAATATCGGTATATTTAATATACTTATGTATAATTGCAAAATTTAAAATAAAGAAATGAAATATATTTTATCATTTTGATACACCTTAATATTCTAATAACAAATTAACGTGATTAATATAAAATGAACTTCAAATTTGATTAAAGTACTTAAAATTCATGTTTTATTATCAAAAGAAAAAAATACATTAGCTTTCGTGTGCCGGGCAAGATGATGAGACAAGATCGGTACAAGCCCATACAGAGGTATTGGCCGGTACAGAATACCAAGGTATGTGTACCATTTTATGTCCGGTTTAGTACGTACTTACCGGGTATAGACCGGTATGAGACGAGATTCAGCACACTGTATTGGCAAAAAGTACATATCAAGTGCACTTCATTGTGTCCTCATTGTGGAGGGAAGGAATGGAATTGCGTGGGAGAAGCTATAAAATAGTACAACTGAGATGAGATTCCAACGGGTAGATGCGCGCCACGTGTTGATTTCCAAGTGATTTCACGTGCTGGTGACTTCGCTCCGGATTTTTTGAATGACAAGGCATTCCTTGGGGCCAGGACCCAGCCAGAAGATCGAACGAAATGAATAATGATACATACACACACTTTCAACCACACACACTCTCACATGTGGTGGGGCCCACCCCATGTGGAACCCACAGTGGGACCCACCACATGTGAGAGGTAAATTAAAAAATCTTCTTTAATATGTTACATCCGGTCTCCAAATTAAATTGAGATATAGAGCTTGGTAGAAGATGTTCTAAGAGAGGACGAAGTTTCGATCCATCCTCTAGTTTTGTTCAATTTCGAGTCGTTTTGAGCCCCCTCTAGGTCCACAGAAATAATCAGAGCAATTCATATTATAAATCTCATAAAAAAGTATGTTTTTGTAAAAAAAAGTAACTTGATCGAGCACCGATAATTATGTTAACAATTTACATTTGTTTTGGAAAAAAGACAGTAATTTGCTCTTCAACAAACGTAAATTGTTGAAGGCTTGACAAATTTTTATCTTTTGAATTCGGGAAAATCTTTCTCGCAGTCAAATTTGGAGTTTTCAATCTTTTCAAAGTTTTTCTTATTAAATTGTCACTTTTAAAAGCAAAAGGTAAAGAGTACTTATAACATTATTACCAAAAACCACGCCAAGTGGTAATGTTAAATCCATGTGGGATTTGGCTGTACTTATGAAGGAAAGGTAGGAGCCTCGAGGTGTCTTCAATAAAAATCTCAAATTTGACATATTAAACGTGTATGAACCGGCATCTGAGCCAACTCTAACAAAGATGTTAATTGTCTGCTAGGTGTCATTTTGACATCTTCTCTCTCAGGTCAAATTAGACATGCGAAAAAAATAAGATTTTAAATCTTTTCTTGGACTAATTGACTCTAAAAACTTATGAGTAAAATAAAAGATAAAAACGTGACAAATGCGAAAATATACAAGAACAATGACTTTGACATATTAGTTGCGGTGGACTTTTTTATAAATGTCAAATTACCACATAAACATTTTTTTTTTTAAAAAGTGACATACTCATACATGAAGCCAAAGTTGGAGCTTTCACGGGAAATTTGGCAACCCTATTAGTTGCTCCAAGTTGTTGCCCCAGTACATTTTGGCTTCATAACTTCGTTACGTTTCACATTACATTAGGGCAACTTCAACCCATCTCCATTGTTCCAAAATGAACGAAGGAGGTAACACAGTGAGGGAAGATTTTGTACTCTCTCCGTCCCAAAATATTTGGCACACATCCACTATTCACACCTCTCAAAAAATCATTTATATTTTTTAAGGTATAATGAATTATATATACAATATGGATCTTGAGAGATGTGAATAGTATTTTTGGCCAAACATTCTGGGACGGAGGGAGTAATTAATGTTTTCTTTTTTTCACTTTTTATACTTTTTGGGAGAATTTTGGAAGGGACCCACTGTATTTTTTAGAGATTTGGTCCTCCCAAACTATTTTTCACTTTTTATTCTGCCCAAAAAAAAAAAAACTATTTTTATCATATCAAATCTCATTTTGTTCTCCTCCCTCTATTTTTAGAGGATGGGTCCCTCTAAGATTCTCTCAAAAAGTACAAAAAGTACAAAAAGAGAAGAAAATATGGCATTAATTATGAAATTAATTGGGAATTGATATTGGCACTTCACTTTTTTCTATTGGCACTCCTTTTTTTTGTCTTTATTAGGTAAAATTACCCTTGCACTTTATGAATAGAGACAAAAAAAGAGTGTCAATAAAGAAAAATGGAGTGCCAATAACCATTCCCAATTAATTTCCTCTCAATGTCCTCCATTTTGGAGGAATGAAGATGGGTTAAAGTTGCTCTTAATCAAACTTATTCAAATATCAGTAACTATCTAAACTTAAATACAGGCCCATCTTCAGTCCATTTAATGGACTAAACCAGCTGTTTGTTGACTGAATATCGTTTGATGAACACATTATCTAGAAATAAATAAGCTAGGTTGCATTTTTTGGATTGCAATCCAGTTTTTCCAAAATAAATATACTCTGAAATCATATTAAACATTCTCCGATCAACTTGATTTTTAGTTTGGTTAATTTTCTCAATGAGTGCTAAAAAGTGGTCAGTTCCAAGTCTTCCGACCATCAAAATGAGCCTATAAAGGACTTATAATTGGCTAAAACTGAAACGCCCAGTCTATCAAGTGGATTACAAAGGAATGTGCTAAGTAATACTTCCTCCGCCCGAATTTGTAAGTTCATTTTGAGAGTTCGTGTCACTTTTGAAATGATTATATCTTGTAATTTACTAATGTTTTATATGTAATTTTCAAATTATTGTCTTAATTGAAAAGGTCAATTTTAAGAACAAAGTATAAAATGTGTTATGCTATTGAAAATATCGACTAAACAGGACTTAGGTGCTAAACAATACTGTAAGACTTAAGTGCTAAGCAATAAGCCGAGTATGTATTTTTAACAAAAAATACAGTTTGCATGAGCCGAACTTGGGCTTGCATGTTGAATGGCATACTTATGAGCCCAAGTTTCTAAGCCCACCAAGTGGGATGACATTTTCCTAAGTGGGCTTGCCAGCCCAGACGGAATAACAACAAATGTGATACGGGGCTCCAGTTTTCAGTGCAGCCTGAGACCCAAGGTATGTGACCCATGGTTACGGTTTGTAGGATCATTTCTGAATTACCAAAAAATTATTCAATAAATTTGGATATCATAACTCCTTATTTATCTACTCACCGCCTATCTTTTTCTTAGAAGAATAACATTTTCCCCCCTTTTATTTACGACCTACCTCTAAATAGGATAATTATTTAATTATCTCTTTTTCCTTTTGGAAGGAATAACGTACTTTTTTCATGTTGGTATTAATTATAGGGTCAATCATGACATTAGATACATGTCATGATTGTCATCTACTGGCAAAGCAATAACACAACACAACGCTTTATGTCTGAGATCTCCTGTTCCGAAAAATGTTGTGCCTCTGTGCCGAATTATTTTGGGTTGTTGGATTGTGTGTGTTTTATTTTTTGTTTTAAAATTCTCATGTGATCCAATTGCCAAAAATACACTGAAACAGAAGAATGGAGGATTTTCGAAACAAGGAATTTGATTCCTACGCTTTATCTCTATTTGAAAACATGTTATGGATTGGGCGTCGAGTTGGAAAAAATAGAACTTTAGTTGTGAATATTTTTAGTTATCAGAAAGTTCATACGTACACACTTTTAAAACACAACTCCGAACACAGTTGTATTTGTAATTATCCGATGCATGTGGATCAATATGTATCGAATGATTACGGACACAGTTATTTTCAAAGTTGTATTTTAAAGTTGCATGTGTAGCATTGATCGTTAGTTATTTTAACCCAATAAACCACTCACCCTTTCCCCATGGATGGCCAAACTCACCATCCAATACAAGTCTTAATTTCTCTAGCGAAACAGCGACCTTAAAAACCTTAAATAAATGCAAAGTTCAAATCTTGTGATGCCTTCTTGTTGAAAATTATGTAACTTTGTTCTCACCTAATGCTTATTTTAAGGGTTTAATTACAAAAGTGCATACTTTTGAAGAGTGTCCATTAAGAAAAAGTCATGTGTACCTTTTTATCTTTGTTTACAAATTTTTGCAACAGTTTTCAAAATTCAATGCCGAATCCAAACAACTTTGGTCTTTAATTGGTCCATCCTCAATAACTTGCCATGCATCATGCCATAAAAAACAATTTGTGCATAAACTGTCCATTTTGTTTAAATTTGGTACGTGATATATTTTGTTTGCCTTTGGAATCTTTATTTCTCTATTATTATGACGTGTTTGAAACAACAATTTCTAACTTTAGGAATTATAAATTTCTGTAGTGTGTCACTCCTGGCCTTTGGCATAAGGGTAAGATCAACAATAAACAATTTGTTTTTATTGTTTGTTGCCACACGATATGATGTTAGGATATGAAGTTCGTATTAGTCAAATTACTACAAGGGTCAGCTTTCTATCCATAAGGGCCGAACCCTATATACATTTCACGCTCCAAATTAAGGACCAGAACACAACTATTGGGTCAAACCCTAAGATTTAACTCATTTATATTTGTGGCCTGAGGAAGCTATGTATTGGGGAGTTGTTTTCCGTACTCTAATTATCACTTATAGTTATATTCCGTGTTTTTTCAGGAAACCAATATTTTACGTACTTACCAAATACATAGCCAATATATACAATAGGTTGTGTTTCAATTAGTTACCAAATTGACTTATTCCACAAACTAACTTATTGACAATAAGTCATTAGAACTGGCTTAAGTCAGCTTTTAGCTAATGTATTGGGAAGAATGATCTGTCTCGTAAAACACAATAAGTCAGTTTTGAGAATAAGTCAGTTTTATGAAATAAATCAGCCCTGAATATTGTTAAAGTTGTCAGATAAATAAATGATTGAGGTGGCATGTTTGTGCAAGTTTCTGAATAAAAGCTGAAAATACCAAAGATGATATTACTCCAACGAAATGAGAATATTTCAGGAAAATGATCGATGTCTCAAAACATCATGTATATTTATTTCATGGTTATTGGCAGGGGAGCTATTGGGGGGGCCGGCCCTAGCCAATTTTAATAAACCTGTAAAATATTTTAATTTGAGTATAATTAGTATAATAATCAATAGGGGTATCATTTTTATAAATTAATTGAGGTTAATTTCAAATAATTTGCCATCAACCTATTTAATATTTATTGTTGCATTGAGCCAAAATGATCAACATTTCGGTATATATATTACATTACAATGAGGACACAAAAGATTTATTAATATAAACAACATATTTTTTGAATGAAAACTTAATCTTTTTTGTTCGGACCCCTCGGGTCAAAATTCTGGCTCAACCATTATTTATTAGGGAATTGAAAGTGACTATTAGTTATGTGTATATATACTTATATTTATAGAAACGCGCATGGCCTTTCGGGGATTTTCTTATATTGAAGGTGTCTTGCATTTGACGTCGGTTCTATTATTTTATGCCAGACTTCTAGAAGAATATAATTATACTAAACAAATGCTTATTTAATAATTAATTCACATTAAAAAAATTTATAAAAGTTTGAGCCCCTACCATGTTCATCTGCTGCACCAGGATATTTTATGAATAGGTGTGAGCTAGGCTTATTGGTACCTGGTACGCTACAGTTTTAAATTTATTGATTGACAATTTTATTTTTTTTCGTCATGAGTATTCAAAGGAGAAAAAACAAAAAAAAAAAACGCACTCTAGGGAAAGAAAAAAAAAAGGGTTTTTGGCGCGAAGACGACGTTTTTGCATGGGAAAAGTGAAATACTTGGGATGTGGTATCCACCTTGAATGTGTTTTATTCATAGCATAGATTATTCATTATCTTGTTGAGATTTTTATTTTGAAAATGAGGCATGGCGATCGGTGATTGGTATTGGATACCAACGAGACCGCTCTAATGTGTTTCATTTTGGTATCGATTGACTTATCAATTCCTAATGAGTAACTGCACATGTCTATGGCATTTGGTTAAATTTTTAAGGAATTTCTCATATAAATAATTAATTACCCCGTCAAGCTAAATAAATATATTGGTTAAATTAAAAACCTGGAGTTAATCTACTTTTTATCCAAAAACAAAATTTTTTTAAGGAATTACTGTCAAACAATAAATATATTATAATTGTCATATAGTAATTTTATTTTGATGACTACCCTATCTAATTGAACTTTTAGGAACCGCCACTATCTGGGTCTCTGATGTTACCGGTTAACGTTTGGAAAAACCTTCAATAGTCCCAAAGTTGTTTTGCTGACGGTGAGAGTGAACCTCCGAGCTCTGGCTGATAAGTTCAATTTGGGGTGGTTACGAGCCGACTTTTCAGCTTTTCAATTTCGACTTTTTGATTTTTTGAATTATGGTCAGAATGTGTTTTGAATTTGGGAGGAATGTTTGAGAGAAATGTGCAGAATGCATTTTGCAAATGGAGAATGTGAGTAGAGAACGTGAAAATTAGGGATTTGGGGTACACGTAGTGACCTCAATTGTGGGCCCTATGAAATCTTTATTTAGAATCTGAACCGTACAATTTGTTGGGAATGTTGAGTAGATCATCCATGTAAAAAATCAAATTAATTGGATATTAGTAGCCATATGTTCGGATACCATTTATATGGATGGCCAATATCATTTGGAAAATACAATGTAAGGCAAATTTGTCTCAATTATTTTCTACCAATCTCCGATGATCATAATTTTTTGTACCCCAGGGCGTGCTCATTATTCTTGAAAAAATGAACGGTTCCGATCGCAAATAAAAATTTCATAGGGCCCACAATTGAGATTACTACAGGAACCCCATGTCCGAAAAGTAGCTCAACAACTCTTTCTGACTTCTATTTTCTAAAGCGAAAAACACCTCATTCTCTGAAAATGTGTTTTGGTTTGGGAGACAATCCCGAAACACCCAAAAGTTGATAAGTAGAACTGGAAAATGCAAAAAATGGGCTCCCAAGCAGCCTCACAACAATCTACCCAAATTTGACCAATCAATTGGGGTTAATAGGACTACATATGGTGCACATTTTTATTTGATGGATTATGTGGTGCACATGACATGAACATACGAGTACAAATTTGTTTCCTTCAATAGAAACTGGAATGAAGATAATGACTTATGAAATGGATGGGTTGGAGGCAAAGTCACCAAACATTCATTGAGGTCTTGTCCTTTTCAATGAGTGTGAATCACCTTCACCGCATGAAATCCAGGATGCCCCCTAGTTTTTTCCAAGTGATAATATAGCGATGGATAAGTCATAAGTTGGAGCTCCATGTCTCCTCTATAAAGAAACAACATTACTGGAAGAAAAAAAAAGGAACTGGGATCCTGCTGCACTATAGAGTTGTAGTGCGGTGCCGCACTACATAATTGTAGTGCAACATCCAAGCCGTTGATCACTCAATCAACGGCATGAATTTCTTCTCAGCACTTGCACGATCCAAGCTGTCTATTGCCGAGATGAAATCCGAGCCGTTATTACCAAGATCGACGGTTCGTGTGCCGCACTACAGGTTCCCTGCATCCCTAATAAAAGAGCACTATTAGAAAATTGTGTTCGCAATCATCCGATCTATACATGAATACACAAATACGTCAGACACTTCCGTATACAGATGTGCCCAAATAGCCGAATCTTTGTTTTAAATCTGTATTAATAGACTTTTCTTAAAATAATTGATAGCATTTAGTAAAATACGAAAAATTATAGTCTAGAGTTTTAGTTTTAATATTATCTAGTCGATCAATTATGTCTATTGATGCCAAATTATCAAGTTCCTCTATTTATATGCAATTCTTGAGGCCACTACATGCCACAATCATGAGTAAGCGTGTGAAATGACTATAGGGGTTAACACGAGATGCACGTAAGCTAGGCTGAAACACTCAACAATCAGTATTATCCACACACAAAAAAAAAAACGTTACTTTCGGTAAAATATTTATTCTAGTAATTTCTCAGTATACCTTTTTGAACCCTAGAATTGATCAATACATCAGATATCAACCAAAACATCTATGTAGTAAATTTCAACATTTTAGACATTATTTGTGTAGCTTTCACTATACCATTGAGTCATTGACTATTGGACAATGATTACGAAAATTACAACTATTATTTCGGGAGAAGTATATTATTTTAGTGGCAGTAATTCGTGCCTCCGCCGTTTCCCACCGACACACAAATTACGCAAATTTATTAGTAGTAGGTAGAGGCTAGATATAGATATAGAGATACTACCCCTTTTTTTTTTTGTGTGTCATTCGATATACATCAGTGAAGGATTGTCAGGGGAGTTAGTGAGTTAGTCTTGAAGGGGAGTCTAGAGATTATCCATACCCCTAAACCCCAAACACCTCTACCGATGCCCAAACCCTAGTTTCTCTTGTAAGAGAACTGGAAGATAATTGCTAGGGCTAGGCTACAAGCCCTCGGTTGATACTACCCTTCAAAAGCTCAAAGATTTTACTCAAATCTTTTCTAATCTAAATTAATTTAAGCTTTCTTTTCTTTGCTTTTTTTTTCCATTCGATATACATTAGTGAGGGTTAACGGAGGAGTTAGTGAGTTAGTGAAGAGAGGGTCTAGAAGCTATGCAGCCCTAAACTCTAAATGTCTCTACCGAGGCCCAAACCCTGGTCTCGCTTGTGAGAAAACCCTAGGCTACAAGCCCTTGGTTAAATTAATTTAAGTCATGAGATTTCTGGTTCACTCAAGTTTGACCCAACTTTTTAGGAGTTTTTTGGCAAGGACTTTTTCATTGTTTTTTCTTAATTTTTAATAGATTGGGGATATAATTTTTTCTTATAATATTGTTCGGCTCGACGAGAATAATTATAAAATTATATAAAATACAGACCAAATCTTTCCCACATAGATTGACTTTTTGAGTCTTTTTCCTCGTCTTATTGTATTACACTTTTTCAGCTTTGATCTATATTTTTAAAATTTTCCAATTTCTCTCATAGAGAAAAAAACATCCATTGGGTAAAAATTTAACCCAAATCTGATAAAGATTACAAAAAAAAAAAAAAACATGCCAAACTCTCAGCCAAAATCTAACGGTCAGTAACTTGGAGAGATTTTATCTTGGGATAAAAATAGCCTATAGGAACAATACACGTGTTGCACCACTCAGTGAAATCTATTGATTCCTAAATAAGTATCCACTACGAAAAATTCCCCGAACCATAACCGAAAAATTCCCCGTGGGTTTGGGTATGGTATGGAAAATGAGAAAACCGAACGGGTTCGGTTCGGTTCTGGTTTCAAATGATACCCGCACCGGTACCCGAACCGAACCAGTACCCGAACCGAACCGAACCGAAATGTTATTACAAAAATACCCCTATAGTATATGTTAATTACATTAGACCCCTAGTATATATACACTACTTAACCCACTCTTTACAGATTTAGGGTTCTCTGTCGGCTGTTCAATGTTCATCTCTCTCTTGCACTCTCACGTAGTCACGTAGCAGCTCACTGGCTCACTGCTCACGTCGCCTCTCTCTGTGGTAAAATCTTTGGTAAATCTCTCTCTCTCTCTCTCTCTCTCTCTCTCTCTCTCCCTCCCTCTCTCTCTCTCTATGCGACATGATCTCAGTACGAGAGTACCTCACCTTGTGCCTTATGGCTTGTGTTTTTAGGGTTACACACAGGATCGATTGACTCGACTTTGCCGACTGCCTTACTGACCGGATCTAGTACGTCTCTCTCTCTCGTGGTATCTATCTCTATCCATTACCCGCATGCCGACTGCCTTACCCGACATGATCTGGTGTTATCTTGCTACTGCTACTGTGATTTGTGATTCTGGAATTTGAACTTTGAAGTATGTCACTGCTGCTGCTGCTATGGTGTTTTGGAAGAATATTTAGAGTTTTGGAAGACTATTTCGGATGAATGTAAGACTAATTTGTTGGGTTTTGGAAGACTAATTTGGGTTTTGTAAGACTAATTTATTGTTGGGTTTGCCTTGTTTGCTTGAACAATGTTAATTTTTAAATTTGGAATGCTTTCTGCGGGTGTTGAATTAGTTAGATGGCATTGAAAAATCTCTCCAAATTCGGTTACCCAATCGGTTCGGTTAATACCCTCACCCTGATTGGTTGAAATGGTGTGGGGTCCTCAGAATCAATACACTTTTTGGTAAGCATGACATCACTTTGTGGTGGGATCCACATCATTTTTGGTGGATCCTACACCATTTCAACCAATCAGGGTGAGGGTTTTGTTCACCCTCTTTTGGTGAGGGTGAACAAATTTTTTTTCGAGTTTGAGAGGGGAAATATGGAGAAGAGGTGGAATTTTGGAATAAGAAAGAAAGAATAAAGTAGGAGGGAGAGAGAGAGAGAGAGAGAGAGAAACAAAAAGGTACAAAGAGCACGTGAGGAGAGAGACAAGAGTAAACAGAAGTTTTGTCCCGTTTGGTGAGTTAACCGGTGACGTGTAGCATTTCTGACCCAATCTGATGTGGATGAAAGATGTCATTCCTTTATTGGTCCGGGGTACCACGTGTGCTAGACAGCTTGGTACCCTATGGGCACCCAAAATTTTCTTCACACCGTTTTTTGGATTAGAGAAGGCACACAGCGTCCCTCACTGTGGAGTAGTATTTGTTGATCCAGGATTGCTGAAATGAGACTTGTGCTTATCAAACTTGGTTTTTTTTTACGTGTTCTACAAAGTGAATGGTTTTGCATTACAATTTTGAGTCTATTCACTTTTGCATTACAATTTTGAGTCCGAGACGTAAAAGAAATTGAAAGTACAGAGAGATATGAAGAATTATTGTAGAGAAACTGATCCCAATTCGAATGGTGAGGTTTCGGGTCATAGATGATTGACAAAGACAAACACAAACATTGCATAGTAATCTAAGTTGGATTTAGGAGGTGTTTGATCAAATTTATTTAATATTTGAGATTAATTACTCATATGAGAAACATATAAAAACCTATTACTATATAGTAATTATAAGTTGAAAAATAATGATAAGATGACCTTAAAAACTGTGGAAAACTATCCTTTTAAATCCTACATTTTAGATCGTGATTATCTTTTTTACCAATGATCTGCAAGGATGGGGTTTGCAACGAGCAAATTCCCACCGTTCATCCCGAGATCCAACGGCCCGGATTAATGCACACTCTCTCTCCTCATTAAAAGCATATTGGATTAAAAAAAAATTCGCACGTTATCCGAGCCGTTGGATCTCGGGATGAATGGCGGGGATTTGCTCGATGCAAACCCCCTCTTTCTGGAGCATCCGTAAAAAAGATAATCTCATTTCAAGACAAATGATTAGTTAAAAAAAGCAACACAAATTTATTTGTGTACCACTAAAATAAACTTTATCGAAGTTTTATAAAATGACATTGTATCGTATATTAAAAAAAAATAAAAGGAGGAGTTAAATAGGGGTCCTCTTTCATAAACTTATTATTTATCCATCTTAGTTGGTTTGAAAACTTAAGTTGGCATCATCAAATTCAAATAAATCTAAAACCCTTTTTCTATGCACATAAAGATAATAATTCAATTAATGAGGGCATAATATGTCATTCAACCTATTTCGGGATGTCAACTTAAGTATTCAAACCCACTAAAATAGAGACTTAAGTAGAGTTTTCAAACAAGATGTCTATTTAAATTTCTCCAAATAAAAATAAAGAGAGAAGAGAGGAAGAATTAGAGAAATCTAAAACGAAAACTGTTATGAAGAGGAAATCGATATGTTTGTAAGTTTAGAATATGAAATAGATCCTCTTCGATCCCTCAAAAGAGCTAGAAGATCTGATTCAAACCAATTTTTCAGATCCTTTCAACTCATTTCAAGGACCTTCCTAGTATATTTCAAGGACCGAAACTTATTAGAATATCAGCACGTTTAATATTATGTTGATCGAAGAGCGTTTTCTATGTTTTTATGACACGCGTATCCTAAGAAAAATGGGTTTATAAAAAAACTCTAACATTAAGTTAATTTTTTCCCTTCAAAATACCGTGTTCTAACAATGCATTAAAAGATTTCTAGTCAACATAATACGTGACTTTATTTTTTATTTTTCCTTAAAAATAACGTGTTCTAACAATGCATTAAAAGATTTCTACTCAACATAATACTTGATATGCTCAATGTTATCTGCGTGGTCTAAAAGTTGAATAATTTCGAACATCAAAATGAGAGGAAAAAAAGAGTCCGATAATGGGATGTGCAGGGAAGAGGGGTCCCTAGTGAGCAACCTCTGGAGAGCGTTCCTAGTGAACGCATCCGAGCCGTCCAAACCATTGCCGAGATGAATGGCCTGAATGCATTCATTAGGGATGCTCTCCAAGGGGACCAGGGGAGGTGCTGCGCAGTGTGCTGTGCGGCGGTTTCCGATACTGCGACGACATCATTCCGACGATCCGAGACGTCCACTGTGTAGAGCTCGCCGAGTACTACAACTATACTAAAAATCAACCCGATAAGATATCGGTAAGTGCCTCATCGGAACAGATATAACTTTAAAAAAATAGAACACATATAACTTGAAACACTGGATGAAAATTTTTGAATCCATTTTTTTTCAAGATGAAAATTTTTTAATCCATTTTTTTTTCAAGTTATTTGTATTCAGATGAGGCACTTAACGATATCCGATTAAGTTAATTTTTGGCAGAGTTATAGTACTCGACGAGCTCTACACGGTGGACGTCTCGGATTGTCGAAATGATGCCGTTGCGGTATCGGAAACCGCCGCACAGCACGCTGCGCAGCACATGGCTGCGCAACACCTCCCCTGGTTCCTCTCCAAGGACGCTCATCAGCACCCGGGTCCGATGTGCAGTGTACCACCTAGAGAGGATCCAATCCCTTGGCAGTTTTTTTTTAGGTGCTTAGAATAATGGCAGTTTCCAGTTCAATAAAATAAGAATAATGGCAGTTTTAAAAAGCCCAGCACGAATTGACCGAAAACGGAATTTTTCTTTCCAAAATCCCTCAGAATTTTGTGGTTAAAATTCAACCAAGATATCAACAACAAAACTTTGAGTATAGGTTTCTGTATCATCGCACTTTTTGTAATTCCCAAGCTTCCGTCTCACGATTCAATTCAACTTTCTTTTCATCCCACACAAATACACAAAAATCAGAGTAATTCATAAACCCTTTTCTTTGGGTCAATAAATAAGAAAAGAAAAAGGGTGGAAAAGAAAAGAGAGGGAAAGAAAAAGGAGAGGTGATTGAAGAAGGTTTGTTGGATTCTTAATTGATCAAGAAGCATTGGTTACAGAAATAGGAGATGGGTATTTTTGGCGTTGATGTGCTGTGGATTCTTTACCTCTTCGCTTGTCGTCACTGTAAAAGGTGAGGAACCTTCTTTTCTTTTCCATTTGAATTGATTGGTGTGATGGGTCTTCTCTTTCTATCAGTTTCTAGGGCTTACACTTGTCGTTTGTTCTCGTTTCGTCTGTCAATTTTGTCTCCATTTTTTTTAGCTTTTGCTTTTGGCTGGTGGGGGGTGATGATTGGTAAATGTTGATTTTGAATCTTCATGGTTGAATTCTGGCAATTTGTGAATACTGATTCAGTTTCCATTTGTATTAATAGTTTGGAATTGTGACTACCTAGGAGGGTTTATAAGTACTTTTAAAAATATTTTGTTTATTTTACGTAATCATTTCGTGTAGTTTTTGTCAAAGTTGCAGTGTGGTGGTCTTAGTCTATCACCACGTTGCAAGAGATTTTGTATTGCTATGGATTAAGTGGCACTTACAGTATTATATACATATTAGAAATGCTGTAATATGCTGGACTAGAATTTTCCATTGACACCGAGGGCTGACTTTGTAGGGCTTTTAAATGCTGTAATATGTTGGACTAGAATTTTCCTTTCTGGATGTTTATGTTCTATATGATTCCAGTCATAGAGCTTAATTTTTGCAGATAGCCCAACATAATTTGTCGCATAAAGGCTCTGATTCTGTTATTGTTGTTCATGAACATTGTTGTCGTTTTGCTTTTTGGTGGTTGAAGAATTAAGAGTGAGGCGAAAACAACATGAAGACTAAGAATTGGATCAAAGAGCAGAGGAGTGCTCGGGTAAAACGGAGGTTAGGGAAGATCATGAAGTGCCTCTGCTCAGGAGAGCAATCAATAGTAGATGAAATTGTTCCTTCACCCAAATCCCTTGCAACAAAGGATTATGCCGTCAATGGGTACTCACCTCATGCTGGCGAAGTTGACCAGAAGCCAGATACTGGCAATATCGAAGAAGCTGAGTCCTCTCTACGAGAGAGTGGTTATTTGAATTACGAGGTTGGTTTCTTAATCTCATATGCTCTCATGCGTTTCAATTGTTTTGCTTTATTAAAAGGCAGAAAGAATGGGTGTTAGTCGATATTTAGAAGGGGTTTACATATTTGCAGGAAGCTAGAGCACTTTTGGGTAGATATGAATATCAAAAGGGAAATGTAGAAGCGGCATTGCACGTATTTGAAGGCATAGATATTGCTGCAGTGACTCCAAAGATGAGACTCACTCTTTCAAGAAGAGTAGAACGCCCTAAGAGATTATCACAAAGTGATGCTGCCCCACCGATGTCTATACATGCTGTTAGTTTACTCCTGGAAGCAGTTTATCTTAAAGCAAAGTCGTTACAGGCTATGGGGAGGTATAAAGGTACTCTCTTACTGTTTTATGCCAGTTTTTCTAGTTCGTTGTTGTCATAGACATGTCATTTTTACTTCCTTTTTCCTTCATTCAAGGTTATGCTTATGCAGTTTTCCAGATTTGAATTCCTTCACCAGTTAAGATTTGAAAATCATGTCCTTGAAGTTCCTTTGGACTACGTTCTTTTTGTTTGTTGTTTTGATCTTGTGTTAAGCAAACTTAATTCTAAAAATGTTGTGGTACATGACATCATGTTAGTTACTTTTTGAAGGCAAGCAACAATGCCTTATCTCAGCACATATAGGATGAAGTAAATATGCTGTGTCCTCTTTATGTGTCCTCTATATTTGCTATATTATTACTTATGAGGAACAATTATGTTAGTATCATATTTCCAAAACCATGAACCAAGAGCGAACTTGGGTAGAAATCCTACAAATTTATTCCATCCCAACAGATAAGTTGCTTAATTGTGTGTGGTTATACATAGTATGTACCTCAGCACATACTGGTATACATATTGGTCGAAACTAGTGTTTTTGGCTAATATATGTCCCAATAATTGTTTTTGCAGAAGCTGCTCAATCATGCAAAGTTATTCTGGACATTGTTGAATCTTCATTACCAGAAGGCTTGCCTGAAAACTTTGGTGCTGACTGTAAATTGCAGGAGACTCTGAACAAGGCAGTTGAGCTGCTTCCTGAATTATGGAAATTAGCTGATTCTCCTCATGAAGCAATCTTCTCATACCGGCAGGCACTTCTCTATCATTGGAACCTTGATGCGGAAATCACAGCGAAGATTCAAAAAGAGTTTGCCATTTTTCTTTTGTACAGTGGAAGTGAAGCAAGCCCCCCAAACCTTCGTTCCCAAATGGACAGTTCATTTGTACCCAGAAACAACATAGAAGAGGCCATTATCCTTTTGATGATTCTACTAAGAAAAATGTCTCTCAAAATAATTGACTGGGACCCGTCAGTTATGGATCACCTTTCGTACGCTTTCTGTGTCTCGGGAGAACTAAGGGCGTTAGCTAATCAAGTGGAGGGATTGCTTCCCGGAGTTATGGATCGGAAAGAGATATATCTCACTCTAGCCTACTGTTATTATGGAGAGAATGAGGACTTAACTGCTTTGAATTTGCTGAGGAAACTGCTACATAATAAAGAGGACCCAAACTGTGTTCCGGGTTTACTAATGGCTTCAAAAATTTGTGGTGAAAACCCTGAGTTCTCAGAAGAAGGGATAAATTTTGCCCAAAGAGCCCTTGAAGGCTTGGTGGGCAGATGTGATGAGGTGGTAGGAGTTGCTCATTGTTTATTAGGAATCTCACTCTCAGCCCTTTCCAGAACTATTATTGTCGATGATGAGAAGGTCAAGAGACAATCAGAGGCGCTTCAATCCCTAGAAAATGCCGGAAAAATGACGAGAATGAGAGATCCCAACATTATTTACCATCTTAGCCTAGAAAACGCTGAGCAGAGGAAATTGGATGCTGCACTTTATTATGCTAAGTGCTTGCTGAAGTTGGAAGGTGGGTCGAGTCTAAAAGGGTGGAAACTGTTGGCCAGGGTTTTATCAGCACAGAAACGGTTTTTGGATGCTGAAATTATTGTAAATGCTGCTCTAGATCAGACTGGGAAATGGGATCAGGGCGAATTGTTGCGACTTAAAGCTAAAATCCAAATTGCTCATGGCCAATTAAATAATGCCATTGAAACTTATACTCAGATTCTTGCTGTTCTTCAAGTCCAGAATAAAAGCTTCGGATCTGGGAAGAAGCATTTGAAGGTATATTAATTGGCAAGTTTTGACTTCCTTTTCTGAGTTATAATTAGTTCTCCTATTTGTTCAGTTATTTGTACATTAACAAAAAAAAAAATTATAAATGGAAGTTTTAGCATTTAAAACACTTTGTCTGGAATTTCAGCTCCATTGAACTAGACTAACTGGGATAAGCTGAGTGAAATTGATATTGTTGCGTTATGAATCTTATGATAGCACTATAACGGGCTTACTGGGCTAAGAGGTCTCTGTGCTATTTTATATTGCTAGATGGTTGAATGGGCTAAACAATATTGGGTTTGCACAACAAATATAAGTGGATTCTATAATTTCTTATGGGCTTTTATTATCTAAACAAAAGTTACAATGCATTTTTAATACATAAAATATCGATATATATAATATTACAATTAAAAAATATTAAAAACATATTAAAAGAATATTATTTGACGTATCCCCGCACCCGTGTCCAAATTTGGATCCATATCCACGTATCCTGTATTTTTCAATTTTACGTGTCCGACACCTAGATTCACACTTGCACTCGAGTCCGAGCAACATAGCCTGACATGTTAGATATTTTCGGTGTTTAGAGAGTTGGATATGCTCCATTTATTAGTTACTCTTTTTAGTATTGTCTGCTTTCTATGTACTCATTACTGAGATACTTTGGACCATGAATGAAGGAAGCATGGTAATGAGTACGGATATTGATTTGGGTCTCTAGGCCTGCCCTCCTTGATGCCTTTTGGCTTTGATTTGGGGGCATGGTTCTGCAACAAAACGTCCATGTAGCTCCTCGGTTCTTGGAGGTTTAGGGGGGCCACTGTTTCAGTGGTATTCTGAGCGCAGCCACTTTGTGCATATTGCCAAAGGTTAGGCCTGTTCTCAACCATCCCCCGCCCATACCCCCAATGATTGGGGACTAGATGGGTTCCATTATTGTTTTATGAATCTTATGATATGGAAGATCTTGCAATCATGAGAAGATAAGGCTTTTAAGCATATTAACTCTCTGCATATGAGTGTCAGGATCTACCTTTTCTAGGTCCGAAAGCAGCCTAGCAAAATAGTTTCTCTCTTTGACCTGTTTCCATGAGAAGCAAACAGTGAACCCTTAGATTTTGAATTAGGCTCTGTTCATTTATCCCTGCGGAGCAGCCGTGCTGTTGTCAAGTGTGGGTCCCCAACTCCCCATCAATCTGTGGCGTTGGTAGGAACTGTCTGGGTACAGGACACACACCTAACCTTTGGCTTATCTATGCAAAATAGAAGCCCCCAGACTCAAATTCATTTCTTGCATTTAACCTCCTCACCTTTGATCATTCTGTTAAAAAATAGGCTTATGTGTGGAGCTACCCAGCTACCACTATCTCCAGAGTCCAGAATGTGTAAATTTACATTGACGCAATTTCATCACATAAAAAGGTTGTTTATTACCATACGTGCACCTCAAAAATGTGGTTTTATTTCCTAGAATCCAGTTGTTTTTTAATTAATTTTTCCCATTATAACCTTGTCTTTGATCTAGAACGTTGTTAGGTCTGTTTACCTTGGTTTTGTAAAATTTGACAGCGCGATGGGAACCATGGTAGAACTTTGGAATTGGAAACTTGGCATGATCTGGCTTGTGTCTACATAAGCTTGTCGCAGTGGGATGATGCTGAGATTTGTCTTTCAAAATCTGAGGCCATCAGTTATCACTCTACTTCTAGATGGCATGTCCGTGGTACGAATAAACATTCCTCACCTCATATAAAATGTCTCTTCCATCTGCAATTTTCAGTGGTATGAGTGGCGATTATTTCATCCTAGAATTGCTTCCAACCACACCCCAAAAGAAGAAGTAGAAAAACAAAAGCCGGAAAATTATTAGCAGTTGAATTACTGGATAAGAAGTTGTACTAAACATATTGGCTTTGTTATGACAGCATTGCAATTTGTTCTTTTTCTTTCTTAAATGAATACCAATGTGAGAGGTGTCTAATGAGAAGAGTGTGGAGAGGTGAATTCTGTCTATAATGATGATTGGCTGTGGTTACATCACAATAAGATCTGCGAAAAAAAGTAATCGTAAAACTTTGTCGACCTTCATCAGATAACTTCTTCCAGGTGGTTGAAACTAAGGGCTGCCGATTTTGTTTTAGGAGCAAACTAGGAAGCAAGGGAACTTCTAAGAAAGCGTTGGGCTGGGTCGGAGACAGACCTTGACACATGTTATAGGCATGCGTACATTGTGTGACTTGTGTCCTTGAATATCTTAGTAGTCTTGATTTGATATAAAAACTTGGGTTTTTTATTTTATTTTTGCAGGTTTGCTTCATCAAGCAAAGGGCCTTAACAAAGAAGCTCTTAAAGCCTTTAGGCAAGCTTTAGATGTTGAACCCACCCACGTTCCTAGTCTGGTCTCCATTGCAGTGGTTCTCAGAAAGCTTGGAAACCACTCTCCGGCTGTTGTCAGAAGCTTTCTGACAGAAGCGATACGGCTTGACAGAATGAATAGTTCAGCTTGGTATAACCTGGGCCTGCTTTATAAAGACGAAGGCGTTGGTTCGGCTGTGGAGGCTGCTGAGTGTTTCGAGGCTGCTGCAATCCTTGAAGAGACTTCTCCGGTTGAACCCTTCAGATGACTGGTTTGGTCTCTGTGCTTGAATTCCCACATGTATTTGGATCACATATATTGGTTCTATGGAAAAGGAATGGAATAAAAGTTATTGCAGTTGTCTTCGACTTTGATGGTACCCGTCCACGCATCCGAACCTTCCAAATATGTTTTGGCGGCCCAAATTGAAGGGTGGCATTTTTGTGAATTTTAGGTGCAAATTTACCCAACAAATTTGGGTCGTTCAAAACATGCCCAGGCGACTCGGATGCACGGACTGGTACCCTATCCGGCTATCTGCATGCAAGTTTTTCCCATATTTTAGCTTCTGTTTGTTGGTTTAAAAGGGAAGCGGCACTTAAGTCATGAAATTTCAGTGTCAAATTGAAATTCATTTACCAACATCAAATGCAGAAATGTTGACCTTCATCTCATAGTTTCTTGATTGCTACAGAAAAGAAGAAGAATAAAGAGGACATCGTTGCCTTTGTTAGAAAAGCTAGCGGTGTTTTAGTCTAGAAATGAAATCGTCTGCCCAATAGATTGCGATAGTGTGATTTTTCCCAAATTGGAATTTTGTTTTGTAGACAATTATTTCATGTGTGATGCTAAACCGATTAACGACCAAAAGAAATATAGTAGTAACTGCAAATGACAAAAGAAAGTTTGAACTTCTTCTTCTTACAAGAACTGTCCAGACATTTCGAATTTTGTGCGACAACTCTAAAATTCCTTTTCGTGGGAATGGCGGAATACTATAAATCTAATTCGTACAAAAAATAGAGTTACAATTTTAGCTCATCGCGGTTTTCACTACGTCAACTCTGCCTACAAGTTGGGGGAATACTAAGTCCTTCATAGCAATTTGCTTCCGTATTTTAACTGCAATACCACACCAATAAGGTTGACATTAGTCAAAGATTGCCATTAAACAGCATCCAATACCTTTACGGGTTCAGATTCTCTCTCGTCCAAAACTTGGACTAAACAGGACAGTATAAATCTGGACCATGCATTGGTGTAATCAATGGTCTCTAAGTAAATCCGAACCATTAATTGCACCAATGGACTATTCAAATTTGGACTGTACCTAAGTCCGAGTTTTGCATTGGAGGAGATACAATTCCTACCTTTTAACTCGTACAACAGAACCACAATATAGGAGTAACTAAAGTATCAGAATCTGAATTTGAGAGAGGCTTCTAGGGAATCACTTCCGGTGAGATGCCAACTCTTGACGAAACACATCAAAAGAGTCCTGACAAAGCAGAAATAGAGAAAGTATCAATCTCCAATCAAATAAAATTACTTTTTAAGAATCACAAATCAAACCTTACTTGGAAGTAACTTAACAAGTTCTGAAAAAGGTTCCGTAATAGGGTCTTTGGAAAAAATACGAAAACTATTAAGAACAGTACACTCAAAGTCACAGTGGAGAATTCCAACTCTAGACAACAATACACATCTCATGGCCTCATTGGCTAACTTATTGGCCTGCTCTGCCGTTTTTCTTGAACAGAGAAGCACATAAAGCATTCTAGACACGTGATAGCAGATTCCATCCATGCTCAATTCTTCGAACTATTTCCCTTTCTATTTGATTGTTTCAAAATTTCAAAGATTGATCACATTCAGCTATCGTTTTCATATACCTCAAGAACACGATCCAAGGACAAGTATCCTGCTGTATGGAAAATTCTTCTTAATCTTCAAGCTTGTGGAGACTTTTCTTCTCTTCCACTCTTTTTTTAGGCTTTGACCACTCAAGTTTCTAGGAGTAATAAAAATCCCACAGGTAAGCAACAGAAGAAAAGTCACCTCACATTTTACAAATAATGTGAAAGGAGATCAGCCGTCGAATTCTTTAGCCTACAGCTCTGCCCGAGGTGAACATCTCCAAAGACATATCTGTACATTACGCAGAAAGTGAAACAGAAGGCCATAAAATCGCAAGGAACACAAATTTTCACAAAAGAAGAATAAGTACCTATATTCACAATGCTCAGGCCATGCACAACGAGCTTTACCATAATCCCAGTAACAGTCCTCATCCCTCAGAGGGCCACGCTTAGCTGTTCTATGTAAAACTTGAGAGGTAAGACAAATTACAAAACAAGAAGATGGAAGAAATAGATCTGTACCTTTCGTAACAAACTTTGATTTTGCATCAGGATGGATGTCGTGCCACATTTCAAGCCATAATTCCCGCATTAGAACTGGAGCTTTAACAATGTTCCTGTGATTTGCTACACAAAAGCAGGCAATGAAGTTAGATATAGAAAAAAAATACGAGGGAAAGAACGAAACGTCCATCTATATAAGCCTCAGGTTCTTTCCTAAATTTCCAAGTTGGAAGGGAGATAAAAAAAGCTTACATAACATTCTTTGCGACACTAAGGGAACACGAGCACTAATTGTGCCTTATGGTCTTGGGGGCTTAGCTGCTAGAATTGATGTGGCTTTTTCAACTTTGGGATGCATCATTTGGATTTCTTATTAAACTTAGAGCTTACATGCAAGTGTCTTGCATTCCAAGCCTGAGAGCATAGAAATAACTGGTTGGTGGCGACTTATTTTCATCCAAGGCTCTTGCAGCAACATGTATATCACAATAGCGTTTTAACTTTTAAGCATACCATCAAGAATTATCATGACTCATGCTTAGCTAAAAAAGCTCAATGTTAAGCATTTTTTTCATGCCAAGTATATACTGAGCCTCGTATTCTTGAGGCCTTGGTTCTCCAAAATTGTATAAAACTGTTTCAATTGCATGATAAGACATTTCACGTACCCTTGTCAAGTTCCCAAACAGCTGTCCTCCTCCCAGGAAGACTCTCAGAATCTTCGTAATAGGTTATGTACTTCACCCTAGGTGACTTCGTCATGCTGGGAACTATGTCCTCTTCATGATGATGTTCTACATTAAGGTGCACTTGTACGTCTGAACCATCATGCTCTGACTGAGATCATTAACAAACCCAAAGAAGCAAAGACAATACAGTCATTTCTCAATAAGAGATGCTAGAACTATCAGATACTCTCAGTTCGGCACTGAAGATGAAAATGAGGACTCAGTTCCAAATAGATCAGTGCATATTTTGTGGCCACTTATTCCCACATGTAGGACCGATTAGAGGAGATAAATAAACAAATTGAGATTATCGAAAAGAAGTTAATTGAAAAAGCCATCAAATTTGAAGGGCTAAATGATGCCGTGAGATTTTCAATTTATGAGTCTTTGATCATTTTACTCAGTGGAGAAAACAGAGAGACAATACATCGCAATACTTCTTCCCTTGGATTAGAAGCCATTAAGCACGACTGCTTTCATGTATATTTGTTCCCTCCAAATTTTAGCAATATTTTAGGATCTAAAATGATTTTGTAATTTATACTCTCATAGGCATAGCTTTCGAGAATTTAGCAATGGATGATGTGTGAATGCCGCCAAAAACTCTTCTGCGCCAGTCAAAAGATAATAATTTTTGTTTCTGCATTTTGGAATATTTCTTCGCCCACGTCGGTCCCAAGTTAGAGCATAATGTGGTATCTGGTGTTAAAAAAATTAAACTGATTACAAACAAAATTAAACTCCCTCCGTCCCCAAATTTTGGTCCGAAAAGTAATGGGTAAAAAGGACTGAGTTTAGTCTTTTATCCTTACTTTTTGAAATTAAGTACATGCAATGATGATATTTTGAAGGGTAAAAGGAGGAAAGAAAAAATATGATAAGTCTAATGATGATGTCCCCCTAATAAGTTGGAATCCCTAAAAGGGACCAATAAATTGGGACGGAGGGAGTATGAAACAATTTGTAGAGCAGGCTTCAAGCCATGCAAAATGCATTCTGTTCCATCCATTCAGTCCCATGGGATTAGAGAAACGTTAGCCATTTATATGAAAGACAAGCCATTAATGCACATGTTGTCACTTGTTGAAAACACAGTTGCAAGTTAAAAACTTTCCTCAAAGGCTACCCGCCCTGACAGTAGAGTTTCAACCCCATTAAAGTATCCTTGGGGATGGGGTCATCCTCAATCTGTGCTTACTGCTAACTGTCAGGACCTAGAAAGGGGTCCCCTTCGGCTCTCCAAAACTCACCTATTCTCTTTTGTTCACCACCTTACTTTCTTATTTTTAGCAAATAAGATGGTTTGGCAAAGCTACATGCTTATTTGCTTATTTTGTGTTTCGGCTGTTTGCTTACTTCAAGAAATAAGCAAAACAGCCAGGTTACCAAACAAGCCATTCCTAAGTATGATAATGGAAGAAACTTGGGTTGATGTGAGCTACAAGTATGGGAGCAAGTAATCGTTCGTCATGTGCATTTGAAGTAATATGGTACCTGAGGAGCCCTTGTGATGTTCACTTTTGGTCCCAGCCAATTCTTGCACCAAGAAAGGGAATGGTACGGTACCTGTTCAAGAATCTCCCTTTATCATATAAGCTAATTAATAGACTACTTCAAAGTGGATATGTCTGAAGCCGAAACTTATCAAACATCCTATACTCAAGTTTAGATTCATATGTACCGTCTCATCACCACTAGTAACTCCCGGGTTCCCTTCAACCAGATTCCCTGACCTACAAGAATGAAAAGATGTGCATAGGAGTTTATAATGTGAACTTTGAAACATTAAGTGGATTCCAAAAGGACAGTGGCCTCCTAATAACATAAACTGCTATCAACACACGACATTGAACATTTCACTTGCTGCCATTATTATATCCATACTTTTTACATGTTGAGGGTGGCCAAAATGAGGAAGGAGGAGCTTGAAGAACACTATTCAAAGGATCCTCAGATAGTACGATCCACAATCGCTTGTTCACTAAATCTGTCAACATTCAAAAGTTAAAATGAAGGAGGAGGATTCATAGTGCCGATGAGATGAATAAGAGCACAAGGCTCTGCCTTTTTTGTTCTTGCTATGTTGGAAATACCTGTGAGTACATCATAAATGGACTCAACACCACTAGCCAAGAGGAAGTACTTATAGCTAAAGCATCTTATCCAGGGGTGGAGCCAGGATTTTTGAAATGGGAGAATCCTTCACAGAAGTATATTCTATTAGCCACTCTTGTTTACTAAGTACAAGATACCCTCAATGGATTGGGGCAAATTAAAACTTTAAAGTGGGGTCAATAGGAAAAATTTGGGTGTAAACTAGTAGTACCCTACCTGAGAAGTGAAAGCCAGGGGGGTCAGTTGACCCCTTTTGTACCTATGTGGCTCCGCCATTGATCTTATCCGCTGTCTCAACCAAGGCATTCAATGTAATTAAATGCCGAAGACTGACAATATACAGGAACTAGTAAGTACCGTGGTCAACAGACTCATCACTAAAAAGTGAGGTGGACTGCAGTCGGTATTTGGTAGTTCGTTCATAATTATCTCAGTAGTAACTTGTATCTATTCAGAAATTGTGTCACATCACGAAATTTAACACAAGCAAGACTAAACTTCTTAGAAGTTCCATATAGTACACTCCAGTGAAAAGGTTGAAAAATAACATGTTAAATGTCCAGTATGATCACTGATCAGGGAAATGACAGCTACCTGGAGTACAAAGATCCTTCAAACTCATATACGACATCAGTAATGATCCAGTTATCAGGGTAAGGCTTGCCGCTTGGAGCAAAATAGTAACCAACCTGTTTTTGCCATTTAAAGATGCCCAAACCATCATCAGTTGCAACATGGTTAAATGATAAACATAGAACAGCATGTACAAAACAGCATGTTCTCCCCTGATAAACAGCATCTCCTACAACTCAGTCAGAAATCTCCCTTACCATTGGTTAATGATGAATAATATGGCAGTACAAGGTGATGAGATCACTAAAATTTTGATTCAAAAGGATGGATTTTCAATACCCAGACAGTTTTGGAGAGGGTAAAACCCGTACTCCCTCTTAGGTGCCCTAGCACGGCCATACAACGTGGATATGCCCTACAGGGGAGCCGAGCTAGAGAGGCCACGAGTAGGGCCGGGCGCGCAGTACGTAGTCGACC
>JAXBDA010003277.1:0-35805 GCA_036023075.1 Gaultheria prostrata | reverse complement strand
GGAGACCAGTATAGGAAAGGATTCCTAATGAGAATAGGATCCTTGGACAACCAGCACCCTGCATCTATAAATAAGGTACGATACCCATGAAGAAAGGTACGCTGTAATTCGTGTTTACATGTTTTGCATGATTTCCAATTTCCTTCTAGTACGTGATACTAACTTAAGCATCGGAGGGTCTTTGCCACGAATGGCAAAGGTGCTCTAACGGCTCTCTGTCTTGCAGGTTTAGGGGCGTTACACAGATCCCAGAATTTTTCCCTCTACATATGGTATTATTAACTTTTGTAACTTTTTGGTTAGTTTTTCATCGTCGTAATTTGTTATAAATTAAAATTTCTTAAATTAATTATTTGTCTCAACGAGAGAAATAAAAAATACATAAATGAGGGCCAAAATCAGAAAAATACTACTTAAATGACGAAACTAAAGACAAAAAAGACTGTTTGATATTTTCAGATTTAGTGAAATTTTTGCCTACTTTTTAGATTCATTTCACCAGGCATAGAAAGTTTAAGGTGAATCTTACAAAACCTTAGAAAAATACAGAAATTAGATTGCAAAAAATCCAAGAATTTCTGGGGACACTAGCGCAAGCAAAAATGGTGAAAAATTCTTGTCTATCAAAGAATTTGTGTTAAATTTCCCTATCAAAGAAATTGAGCAAATTTTATATGACAATGTAAAATAACTTTAATACTTTATAAGCTCAAATTAATATGATTGGGATTTTCTGAGCTTGCTAAGTTAATTATATATATAAATTAATCATAATTACATATAACAGTAGTTAAATATGTGAAATTGTGAGGGCCCCGAGCTCCCTTGGGCCCCTACACATTTCCGCCATTGGTTCAAACCTCACCAACTACAGCTTATATTGCAACAGCTACAATTCTGACTTCCGCTGAGGGAACAAAAAAAACACTGCATGTTTCTTTTTCCAGGTTAGCTTATTTGTTTTATAGAAGTGGAAAAGGGGAAAGTGGAAAGGGAAGAGACATTAGCAATGAAACCAAGAGGTCACACCACATCTTGCTCAGCCGGAGGTTTAACTTGATTCAAGCGCGCGCGCGTCCAAACCTTTGGCTCCCGCTTTAGCTTCCAATGTAGCCAAGCCAGTGAAAGAGGATTGCTAGAAGGATCATAAGTAGTGCCAAAACCATGCCAGGTTTTCCCAGAAGACAACCCTTCATCTTCATCACATAATCCAGTCCTCTCTGAATCCTATCTGCCCACAGCATCTGCAACACCATTTATATTGTTCAAAGAATAAAGAAAAGTCCATAACCCAATTGTATAGAACTATATAAGAAAATGTATTGTGAAAAGTTAAATAGGAATCAAGAAGTCATCAAAGAAATATTTAACCCGTGGATGCGGTCATCAATCATTAGGTTCCAAATCTCAACTCAAGAGCCAAGACCAGGCACATCCATGGTAACCTGAACATTTCATTTACTGTGAAGAAGTTCTTCTTAAGAACATGGAAAAACAAACGCATTCACGAGATAAATTCCAAATGTTTTCAACTTTTAAAGCTACGAGTCACAATTGAAGTGTAATTGCAACTTAATTTAACATTAACCATGGAGGTAAACCCTCAATTCCATGCCCCCTGGACAA
The DNA here is from genome assembly GCA_036023075.1 of Gaultheria prostrata. Classification (NCBI taxonomy): domain Eukaryota; kingdom Viridiplantae; phylum Streptophyta; class Magnoliopsida; order Ericales; family Ericaceae; genus Gaultheria; species Gaultheria prostrata. The sequence goes on along the minus strand of JAXBDA010003277.1, from coordinate 34,179 downwards.
CAGAAGCCAACAACTTTCCCCTTAAATTACAATAGTTAGATAAATAAAAACTACTCGTATCTCAATGAACAAGTTCATAACAAATCCAAATTCTAAAGAAAACCATCCATAAGTGAGGTAACTGCATGAATAAAAGTATCTACACAAACCCCATAACACAAGCCACAAGTAGCAAATAACAAAGGAATTCAAAACAGAGCCAAGAGCAATCATAAACATGAGCATATCATTTGAGTACTACCATATTCTGGCAACTGAAGAAAACACTCACAATGAACTGTTATTATGCGGCAAGCTAAATAGGTTTTTCAAGAAAATCCCTTCAGTCACGGCCAATGAAGATTCCAGTAATACAATTTCCCCTATTTCCGCCTTCTATAAAAACAAGCAGTACGGCTTGGCCCATTTTGGAGACAGCATAAGTTTTTATCAAAGAATAGAAACCTTATGAAAAATATAACTGTGAGACCACCTTTGAGCAAGAGTAACATATGCTTTACTACAAGTTACACCAGAAATGCCCATCGTTTTGATGAACTTCTTGCAGTTCCTTTTTTCCCTTCTCTTTCTTGGTGGTTCTCAATGTTGTTCCCGACTAATAATTCTTCATGTTGAGTTTGAAGTGGACATTCTAAGTTTAAGGATGCAGTGACGTTTTTACCCAAGGAAACAGGTCAAGTGTTATCCAAGAAATTTAATAGAAGTCAGATGGTAGCCATTCAGATCACAAATGTTAACCCCACATAGAGGAGCTTCATCAGCCTTCAGTTGATATGAATTCCGACAATAATATTTAGTGCATGAGAACAAACTTCAATAAGTTGTGTAAAGATAAGGGAACAAGCCTAATCCAAATCCACGAACTTTTGAAATATGCGACATAAATAAGAATAAATGATCTAATTTTTCTGTTTATCAGAATGTTGAGGAGATAATATTAACCACCATAAACAACTGAACTAATCATGAGTTTCAAGCCACATGAAGCATAATTAGTGAGGTACCATTTTATCCAGGTCATCTGGTGACAAGGACGACATGACTTGTCGAGCATTCTGTGCATTCTCCTGAGCAAGTTTTAACCAAAATTCTTCGCTCATGGTTTCCATCATGTCTGGAGTCAGGTTTTCAATCATTGATGTGAACATCTGACGAAGCAAATAAAGATTTACATAAGCAACCAACTACAAGTCATCATTTTGTTCATCCAAGACAGGCCTAGATAAAGATACTTTCACCACTTGTTTAGTTAAACATAAAGGACAACCCTATCTTTTAAACATGGGTCGCGTTGTTAGAAAGGGAGACTCGTCATTAAAATGTAGCCCACCACTGAAAGTCTGAAAGTAAGAAGCAATGGATTCACAATAATAACTGATGGAATCACCACTAGAAATCACCATAAATTACTTATGTGATTTCCTTTTCCTTTTGGATACCTAACACGTAATTTCCTGAGTTACTTTGTCCTACAAGTGAAAAAAACCCAATTTTCATAGATTATCATTTCAACTTGGTTAACGCAAATAAGGAGTGAAAAGAATGTTTACAGCAACACAAGCTTGTCCAAAACTGCAGACCCAACCACAAGTATAGAAATCAAATACCTGCCGCCGCATAGCTGGATCATTCATTTGGTTTCTCATTTGTTCTTCAAGATCAGCAGCTGGGTTAGCGAAGCTTGACTGAGGGGTAGTCCTTGAATTTGAAAACCCACAAGCAGAACTACTTTCACCAGCATCATCTCTTCTAACAACCAAGTTTTCCGAAGTTTCAGCAGGTTTTGATACATTGTCTGAACCATATTCAATAGGATCTGATGATGACGATTGAAACATTTTCTGAAGCTCTTCGGCGTTGCTCTTTATATCATTTGCCATTTTAACCATGTCAGCAATTACATCAGGGGGAGTAGGCCCTGGCCTGAAACTGTTGGAATCAGAGTTTGTACAATCTCTTTTCAGATTTGGGTTCTCTCTGTGGAATGAAGCGGCCAATGGGAGCATGCTTTGAAGTTCTTCAGGAGACATACTGCTGATCATATTTGAAGCTGTCTTAGTCATATCAGGTGATACTCCATCACCCTTTGCACTGCTAGCCGCTAGAATTTGAGGATCAGTATCAGATTGGAAGAATCTACGTCACAAAAAATAGTATGGGCAATTAGGATTGGCCAGACTGCTTTATGGCACAATTCCCCAGTTGAACAAAATGCAAGGCAAAATGGATGAGCAGGGTAAGTTGAGAACAGGTAGCAAAGACAAACTAAAACTAGAATTGGAAAGCTAGTTACAATATGACACCATCACATAAGAACTTTCAAATTGTAGGCTCTGTGGTGAAACCATGATCTTATACCATACTACGCCAAATTTTATGTTTCAAAGAAGTAGGTGGTTGTTAACCACCAAAGTCTAGTTGATGTTTACATATGTAACTTAACCCATTATTCTATTTCTATTATGCCCGTCTTTCCAATTTGGATGTCTAACATACATGCCTCTTTTGATTAAACATTTTGGAAACGAATACCTTAGATTTGAAGTAAATTGAGTGCTTCAAATGCACACCCCTTCAAAAGTTGGAACTCCCAACAGAAACTAACACCATATGATGGAGGAATATTTAGACAACAAATACTAATTTGTTTGCAATTTTTCTGAAATTCTTGGTGACATAATACCCTACCACTCTTGGGTTTTCCTAGAGTATGCTTTTTGAAGACATAATACTACATCTAGACCTCTCACTACTCACTCTGCCAAATGTATCTGTCGTGAAAAAGGATTTAGTACCCGAGAAACCATTGAAAAGAGTACGAAAAAGAATGACTCTCGTGTCTCTGATTTGGAAAAGGATTTGGTCTATTTAAAAACAGAGTATTTTGGGTTCGGGAGCCAGGTTACGAGTGGGGAAGGTTATTAAGGCACCACTCTCGCCCTACGTAAAATCGGTCTCGACTCAATGCTTATGAGATTTTTGAAAAATATTTTATTGCTGAACTTTGTTTACGTAAACAACAATAACAATATATGACAGAAATTAATAATTGAAGGTAAAAGAAAGAGTTAACATCGAGTTTGGAAAAATAAAATCACTATTTTGATTACTGCCGGGGGATGACAAAAATTTAAATTTTCTTTGAAACATACTGCCGTATGGCAGTGAAGAGTACCGCACGGCAGTAGTACTCAACACCCGGTCATATTCATGGGAATTTTCTTGCCTAAACATCCCAAGTACCTCGTAAGCCCAGACCTACAAATCATAAGCGATTGAAACAAGGCAAAGGAAAGCACTATTGAAACTTGAATTTGAATGAAGAACGGTTTGAACAAATCATAAGCGATTGAAACAAGGCAGAGGAAAGCACTATTGAAACTTGAATTTGAATGAAGAACGGTTTGAACAAATCATAAGCGATTGAAACAAGGCAAAGGAAAGCACTATTGAAACTTGAATTTGAATGAAGAATGGTTTAATATTTTTACCTCCAGTACTCGCCATCTTTTTCTTTTTTAGAATTAACCACAGTGGTTAAAAAGGATTTTTGAACAAATTAGCCATGGGGTTCAGAAAAAGGCCCATTAGGGTCAAAAGGGTCAAAACTTGGACCGGGCCAAGACCCAATGCCATGTAGCCCAAGAACACTGCAGTGTGGCAGTGTGTACTGCGTACCACATTAGCGAGTTTTTAGGTTTCAGAACATAACTGCCCATTCCCCTGATTTCACGCCCTCAATTCAAAAATTGAGAGGGGTTACACTCCTTTGAGGTTAAATCTTCATCATTTTCATTCAATTTCCCTTACTCCTCTCGATTTTCTTCTTTCCATTTAACTTCAAAAACCAAACCCGAAACCCTTGCTTGTTCAAAAACTTTGGTAATGGCGAATCCTCGTGAAAACGAAGCACAGATCGCGCTCGAGACCACTTCGGCGACGCCCGTAGAGGCGGTGACAGCGACTAACTCAACGGAAACTGATCCAGCGAGGGGAACGGTGGCGCGGGTGTTACTGCCGTGGTGGTGGTTAGCGAAGGCGTGGTACTGAGTTCGTCTGAGGTTGACTCGGTGAAAGATATAGGGGTTGCAACAGGGGGTGAAATCCTTCTGGCGACACCAACCGAGGTAACGACAACAGGCGGTGGTTCAATGGAGGCAAATACCATGGCAGTGGGTGTAGAGGACGATACGGTGGTGAGGGGCGAACCTACACAGTGGGTTCGAGTGCTACGGCGGTAAGTGGTGAATTACTGGCAGTGGGTCAAGATCTAGAAATGCCGAGTGGTGGGGGAGAGGCTTTGATTGGTAGTGGTGATGATGCAGCGGTGGCAATGGATGTGGATTTGGCTACGGGTCTGATAGGTGGTGGTTCTGCGGCAGTGAATCAGTCCTTGGTGACAGGTATGGCTATGGAGATTGACACCACGGCAGAGAGTACGGCTGTGGGTGAGAGAGAAGCCGAGGTTCCGGTGACCCCTACAGTTGAGGATTTGCTCATACTGGCAAAGCATGCTCCCATAGTGGTAGGTGGTAATGAGATGGATACGAGGATGACCCCGATTATTGAGAGTGGTGACACGGAGGAGGAGGAGTTTCTACAGAGGAGGAACAAGGGGAAGTCTGTTGTCGCTAAGAGTAGTGATGAGGAGGTGCCTCCTCCAAGGGCTTTTTTCAGTTATATACGGTACTCCTGCAGTTGCACTGGGTTCAGTTCCCATAGCGGAAGGGGAGACTGACAAAACAAAAGAGGAGGTGGATGCTCCTTTATTTTCTAAGGCGATGAGTACTTCATGGGCTGTGGGGCCTACTCTGAGAGATGCTTTGGAGGGTGCTAGGCCCGAGGATATAACCGCGATTTTACGGGAGTCTCCTCAGTTTGCACAGGTTTTAGCAGAGGAAGGTATTCCCGAGCATGCCCGGGATATGGAGCAAGAGGAGGAGAGGCAGAGAGAGATTGAGGCTGCTTTCGAGGGACCTCGAGTGGCCATCATGGAGGAGGTGGAGAGGGCTATAAGGCACCGTACTCCGAGAGTCCACTTCTTTGTGCCATTTGGATTTGAGGGGTACAAACCACAGCGGACTTCGTATGACGGGGAGCAGGCTATGCGTGACTGGTCTTATCATCCTGCCACTGAAGGCCCATTGGTATGTAATTTAATTGTCATCTAATTGCATTCATCTTGAATAGAGTAATTTTGAATCTTTGCCGCATCATTCTAATTGAAGATTGCATCTTTAAGACAGGACGACGACACCCTTGGTTGTTACGGGGGCTCGGCCCGTTCTTTGGAGCATTATGACGCCTAGCCACAGAGCGTACGGGAGTTGGTTAATGCGGCAGGTTTTGGAACATTTATCCGAATTCCGGCAACGAGTGGACCTTTGAAGGAATACGCTAGATTGGCGGGCAAGATAAAAATTACATTCACCTGCTCTTGGGAGATATCAGTGATAGGGTAAACAGGACCAACCTATGGGCTTATCTGGTTGATGATAATGGAAGTGTGAATGAAGAAGACATGGAGCTGATGATGCTAGGCCAGGATGCACCTGAAGATGTCACTTCACTCATTGTGGATGCCAGTGGAATATAAACCAAAAATCCGTGACATTTCCTTCACGGTTTTCCTTTGCCCCCTATAGATGTGCTTGTAGATAATACTGCAGGACATGCATTGCTTTATTTCATCGACGACTTTTCAGGTTATAATCGGATTCTTATGGCCCTCGAAGATCGTGAGAAAATCACTTTCACTACAGAATGGGGGACTGTCTTTAATCATTCAATTCTAGATTTGGTACGTTTAGGCCCCTTAATCAGATATTAACTTAGCACTCCTATAACATTTCAACAAATATTTTCAACACCTTTCAAATTTATAACTACTTCAATTAGCTTAAGAATCATAACCGAAACACACAAGGATCAAACTCTCAACAGCTGGATGAGGTGCTCAGAATGTGACACTAGCACACTAACGACCAAGTTTCCTAGACATTATCAAAGTACGCTGTAAGAAAAAAGCTGATCCATGTATAAAAGTGAAGTATATTCTTAACACCATTCAACACTTGTTCAAAGAAGAAAGATTGAAATTTCAAGAACCCAATCAAATCAAGAAAGACAATTCTATGTGCTTCCCTAAAAATGACCATTTTTCACTATTTCTTTTAACCCTATCTTCCAAGCTGCTGCTCATTCTTATGCATGCATCCAAAGAAAATGACCGATGTAGTCGAAGATTTGAGTCGGTAATAAAAAGACAAGGAAAGTGGAATAAAACATTAACACGGAGAAACTCAGGCATTTCACACATTCAGACTGCATGACATTAGCAAATGCCACAGAAGAAAGGATAAGGTACCAGAAAAAAGTGGTACAAGAAACGAAATATAACCGCATGATAGAAAGATTTACTACTTGAAGTTTTGAAGAATTCTCCATTAATAGCGAACGAACCTGAGAGCTTCCTGATCATCTTTCAAAGTCTGGAAATACAGTGAATTCGTTGCTGAAGGGGGCTCAGTGTTGATGTCAACTTGATCATTAGAGCTGCAACTGGTTTCTTGTGGTTGTGTGTCTTGGGACAGGGAGTATGCTCCAGTCGATCTTCCATAATTTGCTGATAACACTGTTTTCTCTTCTTCAGAAATTTCTTCATTAACCAATCCTCCTGAGAGAGAGAGAGAGAGAGAGTAAAAGACTTTCAAAGCTGGAGGTTTCATAGTTGTGCTGTTCTGGGAAAAGATTGAATGACTGGGAACAGATTGAATGATGTGAATTCAACATACTTCTTGATGTACTTCCACCCCCTACTCTCTCAAATCTGTCCTTGGCATCCCTGTATAATTGAAAATCATTAACATGACAAGCCAAATGGAATACCTAATCTCTTACTTGATATAAGAGTCAGCATTGGAACAATGGCCTGAAGCCTGAACAAGGAAAGGCGAGTCTTGTAGTGACAAAAATACAAACGAGGCACTTTGGAATACGAAATAAAAAATAACTGTGGGTGAGCGATCTGTACTTACTTAACGCTTTTAACACACTAATCCGATGGGACACTAGAAGAACTTTAGAACAGAAAAATAACAAAAAATGCTTGATCCCCTATGAAAACTAGGATAAATAGCAGTGGAGTGACAAGCCAAATGATCCGCTTTTAACCCATGAGTCCAGGCCTACACTGCTTCAAAAGCAACAAAAGAAAGCCAATGGAAAACAGACCGTTTAGGATCATCCAAGAAATTTAGTGATTAATTTGATTACTGCTGGCTCAAACAAACATACATGCGACATGTCTATTACATGGCACAACCAAGTTAGAAGTTCCCTGAGCAACGCCTAGTGGCAAGTTGCGCTGTAATAAGCGCCTCAGGATGCATAGGTCACACGTTCAAATGGGAATACCCTGGCCTATGCCCGAAATTACCCAGATGCGTGCGGCCGAGGAATGCATGTATCCAGGGGATTAGTCAGGAGTTGGGGCAAAGCCTCAGATGCCCTCGTCACTGGGAAACAAATTAGAAACACCATAGAGGCACCAAATAGAATTTCCCTACCTGAAGACATCTGCAATAGTTTCATCATCAGGGGAAACATCATATGCTATACTGGAGTCAGAGACCGCATCCTAGTGAATATATTCAATAAATAAGATTCTGCAAGACGCAGATAATCGGAGAGCACCAGAAAGAAGCAGAATTATGAAACCATTCCAAACAGTCACACGGGTGCATGGATACTCACTTCTAATAGCCCTAGTTCTTTATAGGCTTGACCCCTCCGGTAAAGAGCTTTGACATTGTTCACATCATCTGCCAAGATCTGTAATCATTGAAACACGTAGTTGATTCCTTTCCTACACAGATACAAACAATTGCACTGATCTTAATGGATGACAGCAATCCCACAATGAATCAATAAAGAATTTAACTGCGAGTAATCTCGCACTGGAAACCCTGCCCAAAATTTGAAGAACAATTTAAGTTGAGACTCATCTGACAAAGTACATCACACTCGTAATGGTAGCAGAAATCAAATAGACAGCCAATACCTCGGTTCCTTCTTTTATGCATTCATCATACTGCCTTGTTTTCAAATAACACGACACCATGTTTAGTGAGCATGCCGACAAAATGGTTCTGCCTTGGGAGAATGGAGTATCTTTCAGGTTCTTCTTTGCCTAAAGATATTTAAGATCCAAATAAACATAACAACGAAACAAACAAAAACTAATAGGGTTGTAGAACTCTAAGGTGCAGACTTAGAACCGAATTTTTTTAAGTGTTTTTCCCCTAACAAACTGAAACATATTAATAGAAGCAGTTCAAATGCTACACTTACGAGCACGTATTTCTGCAATGCATCAGTATACATGCCCTGGTTGTGAAGCTCATTCCCCTGCCATAAAGAGAGAGGACATATAAGTAAATTGTACATGTCAATATACCTGCAAACAGACTTATTCACTGCATTAAACCAATAATACCTTGGTCAAGCTGATCATATGATAACTTAGTGAAACTAAATAAGATAAGAAACGGAAGAAGCATATGAGGTGAACATTGGTTTGAGATGAGCACCTGTTGCTTTGTTGCAAAAAGTCAACATCAAAAGTAACATCTAGCGCCTTCACATTGAGTACCCTTTTTTCCCAATCTTTTATTGAGAGTACTTAGTATGCTAACATTTAACGTCATGCATTGTCCTTTCAATCTTTGTGAAATGTCATTTTACAATCTTTTCGATTTGATGCTCATAAACCTGTTTACAACCAGACAAATGGGCTCTGGTGGGTGCACTCCGGCTGATAGGTCTGTTTACACACACACACCCACTGTTTACTCATACATATCACAGGATTTTCTTATATAAAAGAGCTCGTGCCTGCGTGCCTGGCATCGTTCGTTCACTACGTTCACTCACTCCGGGCTCTAACTCCATTCCGTTATGCTAGAGCTAACTACCTTACTGGGGTTTCTTAGCTCATTGGGTTCAATAGTAGCGTATACGGGGGATCCAGGGATTGTACTCTCAAAGTAACGACTTTTGCCAGCTCATTGTATTCTGCTCATCGCATAGTGATTTTTCTGCCCATCTTCCCTCGTGGATGCAGGCTTTCAAGTCGAACAACGTATATCCTTGTATACTTCATGACTACTCTGTTATCTTAAACCCTTGCTGCGAATATAGCTCAAATTACTGGATTTGTAGTTGCTGTTGGGATTTTAGCAGAAATTCGGTGATACCCACAACACACACATATTGAGATTCAACACTAAACAAGTAAAATCACAAAGGAAAAACAAGAATGACACGAGAGATTTACGTGATTCAGCCCAAAACCGGTCTAGTCCACGGGAGAGACACACTCCATTATATGAACACTAAAGATATTACAATATCTGTGAGACAAAAAACACTCAACCCGACACCAATACCCGAGCCCTGAAGTTATACACACTTCCCCGCTCACCTAGTGTCCATGAGCCCCAAATCTCATGGATTACCCGCTCATTTGTATTTTTCTTTACCCTCACAGTGTATCCCCACGGCACCAGAAGTGCTGCGGCTGCTGCCCCATCTCTCTACCTCACCATCTCTACATTTCTCTTCACTGCCTTTTAACAATTAGAGCCATGGGGTTTATATACAGCAAATGGAGGAACAAGCTACCAAGAGCAATTAAGGCTCTTTATGCGTGGGATTTTCCAAATCCTTGTGATGGGCAGGAGAAGTCTACAAAGGCTGCCACACATGCTACACATGGGCTGCCATTTTTTCTCCTTTCACACATGGGTCCCTTTCACACATAGGGAGGACTTTTCAACAATCACCCCCTCCACCCTATGTGTCGTACACAATCATGACCTCCGTCCAGACTGCACCCCCTGAACCAAAGTCCTTTGTCAATCTGAACTTGTTCACACCTCCACCCGAGATGTCCTTACCCCCACACCGGAGTGTCTGCACTCACATGATCTTGAGTGCTCCACCAATACCAAAACCGGTACTAGTAATAAACCATTGGCCAAAAAATGCGTCCCAGCATCACAGCTACACAATCAGAATAACGATTTGTGGTCCGTCTCTTTTATTCTATACCACGGCCAATACAAGTGTAGCTGACCCGAACTAACTTTGCTAGTTAATTCCAGAGTAGGTTCTCAATCCACCCATCCTCCACCAGCAGGAATTTTCACCTCCATTTCCAACCACCATCGAGTTTTAACCAGACAAACACAACTCTCACTTCACTAGGACCAACTTGCCCCGTGCGATTTTTCATGGCCCCGAATAAAAATTATGCATGGAATCCGGCTACGAGAGATTTTTTATTTTTTACTTCTTTGGGACATGTCACACCACCCAAAAAAGCTAATACCTTAAGAGATTGTGAGGACATCTCTAAGATATTTACCTGCAATCGAGCCATGAAGATTCCTCCGAACCGCACCCTGCTCTCCTCATTGCAGCTGTCAAGAGCAAAACCTGCTCTCCACGATGCAAATACGGACCGCCATCCTCTGGAACTAGATTTGGACCTGCTGTATTTCCTCCAAATCTACCACAAAACATTTTTCCTTGTGACTTCGATCTCACTAATGTGTAAAACAAGCCCATTATGAACCATGGGCTCTGATACCAATTTGTTGGGATTTTAACGGAAATTCGGTGATACCCACAACACACACACATTGAGATCGAATACTAAACAAGTATAATCACAAAGGAAAAACAAGAGCGATACGAGAGATTTACGTGGTTCGGCCCAAAACCGGCCTAGTCCACAGGAGAGAGACACTCCATTATATGAACACTAGAGAGATTACAATATTTGTGAGACAAAAAATACTCAACCCAACACCAATACCCTAGCCCTGAAGTTATACACACTTCCCCGCTCACCTGGTGTCCATGAGCCCCAAATCTCATGGATTACTCGCTCATTAGTATTTTTCTTTACCCTCACAGTGTATCCCCACAGCACCAGAAGTGCTGCTCCATCTCTCTACCTCACCATCTCTACATTTCTCTTCACTGCCTTTTTACAATTAGAGCCATGGGGTTTATATACAGCAAATGGAGGAACAAGCTGCCAAGAGCAATTAAAGCTCTTCATCCGTGGGATTCAAGAAAACTTTCTTTTGGACATTCAACTTGCGTTTAACAGTGCATAAGTCCTTAAGAAACTTGGCATATGAGGGAATTTGCTTGAGGGCATCCAAAAGAGGAATGTTGATCTTTACTTGCTTGAAAAGCTCATAAATCTCATCATTCATGGTTGGTTTGGCATGTGCCCAATCTTTGGGGGTATGGAGCTGGAAAGGGACAAGTAGGAACACTCGGCGCCCCAGCTTTTGGCGGTTGAATAGTTACACCACTCGGACAGGGTTCCATAATGATGGGAGAGGGAAGGACAAACGGAGTGGTGGGTTTTGGAGGTATGGTTTTGTCAATCTCCTTGCCACTCCTCAAAGTGGTGATAGACTTAACGTGTTCCACTTTGAGACCCTTGGACGAAGAGCCATCCGCAAGACCCTGGGGGTTCGCTTGTGGTTGCGAGGGAAACTTTCCCTTTTCCTGTTGAAGGACCGTCCAAATCCTTGTGATGCGCAGAAGAAGTCTACAAAGGCTGCCACACATGCTACACATGGGCTGCCATTTTTTCTCCTTTCACACATGGGTCCCTTTCACACATAGGGAGGACTTTTCAACAGTTGCCGTTTTTTTCATCTTGGAGTCTCTTTTCATTTAGTGTTCACTTCTGAGTTTTGACCACAAATATATGAGCTTATATTAAACCACAAATAGGGGACACTAATAAATGGCAAATCGATAACATTCCCACCGTAGCTTTTGGAACTTCAATTCCATTAAACCACTACCTACCATCAATGGACTCTAAAAAGTTTCTTGATAACCATGAAAGGCATCCATTAAGAATCTTTAGTTTATACATTGCAGAGAATTGAAAGAACTAAACCAAAAAGGAGTTATTAACATGTAAGTATAAGCTCCGAATATGTAGATGATGAGCACAGTGGTTACCAGGCAAATAATTCACACACATTTACCTATTAACTGTTAAGAGAGAGCTAATGCAATGGATCACAAATAACTTTAATTACCAATGCCATAGTAAAAAAGAGAGAATAAAAACAATATCCCAACGATATGAAAGGAGCGATCACATATAGTAGTTTTGTAGTATGATTGGATCATTGTAAAGGAGCATTACAGAGAACATACTTAAACAAAGAGAATATATATTTTGTGGTCAATCCTTTAGATAGCATACCTGCTTCTTCAGCATCTGAGCTGCAGTAACTTCATAAGTGCTTTGTGCATCAACACGTGCACGAATTGCGGCTCTCTCTTCTGGGGTTGAATGAGCCATCTTCTCACCAATCTCAGCCATTTGCTGCAGAGGTGTATACTTCATCTGCTCAGCAGCACTTCTGAAGTCTTCAGGCCTCATGTTTTTCATGCTTTCAGAAGCCATTCTCATAAACTCGGGATTAGACATCATCTGAAATCTCAGCAGTGTAACAAGCCAATTAAAAAACCTTTCTATTTAGATAGAACGCACAAGTATCAAAGCATGGGCGGAGTCAACATAATGCAACAAAACTGAACCTTGGCAAATACCATCCACATGAAAGTAATGCCTGGAGGCTATGAGTTTTTTGTTTGTGGAAATTAGGCACCTAATCATCATGTGTGCCTTGATGAAGAAGATTGGATTTTGAAGCCTGTACCTAAGTGTCGCCCGGCCTTGTTCCACAAAACTCACTTAAACTCAAAACTGACTTTTTGCGCTTTACAAGCCAGGTCCCTCTCTCACAACACATCAACTCAAAAAGGCAATTTAAGCAGTTTCACTGACCGATTGTGTTTAAGTCAGTTTGTGGAATGGGAGAAAACAAGTATGTCAATTTTTCTATGCTCAGTTCCCTTAACCACTAACCCAATACTTTCAACCCGAAAAGATAAGAACTAACAGACTAAAAGCACCTAAAGTTCTTAGAACCTAAATTATCAACTTCCTGAGATAGGATCACAGTAATAGTGCCTATTCAAGTAATATAAGATTCCATATCCTTGTTTTGGTGCCCATCCCCCAGCTAATCCCGCCCTCGTACTGGTAATTGTCATAGAGTCAGATTCGGAAGAAGAGGAGGATGAGGAACCCGAGGCACCTGTCGACGATAGGGTAGAAATGGACTTAGCACAGCCCAGTTATGTCATCGTGTCTTCCGACTCAAGACACTGAGTTGGCAAGAGATACGTTACATTTTGTAGAAGGAAGTAGGTTTCTTCTGAAGATAAGGAACTGAGAAAGAAAGATGTAAATATGCAGAGGATTGAAAATACTAGTGTCTGTCATCGTGTCGTCATACTTAGACACGGAGTTGGCAGGAGATACGTTTTATAGAAGGAAGTAGGTTTCTTTTGAAGATAAGGAACTGAGAAAAAAAGATGTAATATGCAGAGGATTGCAAATACTAGTGTGAGTTCATAGAGATGTTGCGTACATTTATATCATTGACTAATGGCTAATCTAGATTACAGCTTATGCATATTTTAGATGTAATCATGGTACAACATTGCACAAAAACTGAAATTGAGTCTCACGAGAGATTCGAACGATTGGAAAAACTGATAGCAGACCTAATTGCTTGGTTCGGGGTTTACAAAAGAATCAACAAAAACCTGCAACACCACCTCAACAACCACCTGCTCCACCCCAAGAAGAACCACCACCTGTTCCAACCGCACAACCACCACCTGCCCCATTACCCCCAACAACCTCAGCCATCAATGCAAAATGAAAATCAGAACCAAATCCAGAATCTTGCACCCCCAACCAGCTGCAGGACTCGATCTCACAGAGTTCCTGAAATTGAATCCTCCAACTTTCGAAGGAGGGATAATGTAACAGCCCGGATCCTCAAGCACCACTAAATAATAGTAACACTAACTCTCCCACATACTCACATATTTTTAAGAAGAAAAATACATTTGTCTTCAAAAATTAGTACAGAACACTATCTGCAACTCCTCCCATAAAATACTCCAAAATATTAACCCCGCGCTGCTACCCTCGCTCTTGCTGCCAACCTTAACTGAAACCACAACCCTGCACTGCGTAGATCCCACTGCTCCTTCAACTTTCGGTTTCTTGTCTCTGCCAAAGAAATACTGTCTTTGCAACCCTTCTTAACTACTGCTCCCACCAGATAATTTCTCATCCACCCATATCTCCCTCTCTGTGTAACTTGACTTCATTTGTTTTATTCCCTCTCTTTACAAAATCTGCTAGACTCCCTAGGTGACTAAGCAATGTCTTTAGACAAATGTCACTGTAAAAACCAAACTTATCACATTGCCATGCACATGCCCAATATATATCCACGTGCATACCTCTAACAATGCAAACTGATTTCTATGAGTGTACAAAATAAATTCTACTTGTTATAATTACACAAAATGTAAAACCTAGTCAAAGCACCTTTAAAATCTCGTAATTTGTAGATAAATTAAATACTCCCCTCCTTTTAGGAATTTCGTCCCCGAAATTTACTGACCAAAATATAGGTGAATAAATTCCACGCTTCCGCTGCGCTTTTCTTTTTTTTTTCCACAACAAACTCTTACTGCCCACACAATCCAATCCTAAGGTACAAGAGATTATTTTGAGGAGATACTCGCACGTTTTCTTTTAATAAACCAATTCCAATACTTTGAGGCTTAATTGAGGGTCGATGGTTTTGGGTGAGGCTTGATTGAGATCGATTGAGGTTTTTTTTTCTTTTTTGGTTAGGGTTTGAACAGAAGTGGCGGCTATGGAGGATGGCAGTAGTATATGGTGGTGGATGGTGGTGGACTTGTTAGGGTTATGGGAGGCTAAGGTGGTGAATGAGGGACCCGCTCTGATACCATGTTATTAGAGAGAGGGAAAGAAGTGTAGGGTGTAATCTAACCCTAACACGTGAGAGTTTTATTTATATTGTCACTCACCACATTACATGACATAATTAAGCGATGTGGGACAAACACATAAACTATTCAAACAGTCTTATCTTATCTCTCCTGAAAATTGAAGCATTATATGATATGAAAAACATTTCCATGGTCATACCTGTAACCTTGGGATTAAGTATCTCCCACGAGCATTCATTACGTATCTCACACGAGCATTCGCTTATGAACTAATTTCCCATTTTTTTACGGTTAATGTGAATAGGGGTCATCGAGAGGCATGTGTATAGTGGCTACAATTGGTGCTACACCTACCTTTTGATGAATGGTATCATTCTTAATGCTATCTTTTTGCTCTAACTGCGTTTTCATCTACGCATCCTGATCTCAGCTACATTATTTCTGTAACATGAAATGTAAGTAGTCTTAACACCATCTCCACATTTTCCTTCTAATTTAGCCAATATCTGTTAAATCAACCTGTAAAATAGAGAGTAACCCACCTCTCCGTCATTATGAATAATCGAGCCTAAAAAAATGAAACTGTTCAATTTGGGGAATCTCTTATTCTGAATCGAGGGCTTACCAGAAAACTAAATATTATGAGAAAATTGTCGAGTCAAAAGGGTGTAAACTGTAAAATAAGTATGACCAAACAAATATTCGGCGTGTGACCTTTGTAACAATATATCACCACATGTAATTTTCTTTTCTTGATTTATACAAACCATGAGAGACATCTCTTCTTCTCTTTTGCACTTTTCTATATCCTACATATACGGTTGAATAGTAGATATACCAGGCATGACCCATTTTTACTTTTTTCCTTTTTTAGCAAGAACTTCATTAGATGAATTGCTTACTCAATAGCAAGTCCGAAGCTAGCTCTTTAAGCAAAAAGTAAGTTCAATAACTCCTAACTACAGATAGATTGGATGTATGATCTGTGTTGGGTAGCACTCAACCGCAAAAGCTAGCTCTTTAAGTGAGGGTGCCCTCACTCTTATATACTTCACATTATTATGGTACCGAGGCGAAGTGGGACTTCGCTTGACACCCTCCGTAAGGACCATCATGCACAGCTTGCTCACTTGGCAGCACTTTCCATGTGCAGGCCAGAAGACACGCACTTTCCCCATCTTTGATACCTAACTCCGATACCATGTCACACGGTCTTGGGCAAAACTCAACCCCAAATGCTAGCTCTTGAAGAGCCCTCTCACTTATATACCTCATATTACTTAGGCACCCAGGACATGGACTTCGCTTTTACAAAATCAACATAATACCTCTATTCTTACTAAATATTTTTTCAAGACAACCAACTTCCCATCTAAACATTTACAGGCCTTCGTATAGGTAGATACCATCCTGTGCCCGAAAGCGAAACAAAGTTTCTGAAACCTAATCATGAACAACTATCCTGAAATACAAAAATGAAACGCCAAAATTCAAAATAAAATAAAATAAAATAAACAACATCATAATATATGAGTTGCTCCAAATAAAGCCATATCAAATGTTACCCAAACGACCAAATAACCTGCCAAAGCACCCATTCTTAACTGCTCCCCGTCCCCATAATTTTGGTCCATTTTTCCCTTTTTTTAGATGTCCCAAAATCTGTGTCCACTTTCCTGATGTCCAAAACTGAGTCATTTCCCTTTTTGCCCTTCATCCCCACATTCGCATTCAAAAAAAATGGAGGGAAAATGTATTGAGTATTAGTAAAAAAAATAATAATTACAATTCAAAAGGAGGGTATATTTGGAAGTTTATATATTTTGAAGAGTCTCCTTCAAAAAAAATGTTGGATTTCCAAAAGGGGACTAAAATTTTAGGACAGAGGGGGAGTAATTATGAGGTAAACAACCAAACCATAAATTACTAACAGAGCATGCATTTAATTCAATCGCACATGGATTCTTCCAAAATTTTAAATTTCCAAAGCGCAATTGAATCGAAGATCGCAAAAAAAGCCAATTAGTAACCTGTTGCTGAATCCTCGCCAAATCATTGGGTGACATGCGACTCATCTGCTCTTGAGCGAGTTTGATCAACTCAGGCCAATTAGTAACCTGTTGCTGAATCGTCGCCAAATCATTGGGTGACACGCGACTCATCAGCTCTTGAGCGAGTTTGATCAACTCAGGATCCATCATGCAGCCGCCGTTGGAAATTCTCAAACTCCTTCCAATTTAACAAAAGCCTAATTCGATCAAAATCACAAGATGTTTCAACCGCCACTAAGGGTTTGTATTGGAGGAATCAGACAGTTTCTTGTCTAGTCTAGAATAGATGAGAGAGTTGGCTTATTGCATGGGGGAAATCGATGGAGACGTATTGTTTGCATATTTGAATCAGGCATTGCGTGTGCACGTCAAATTTTGAAAAACAAAAATGGACAAATTCTTTGGGCATTTTGTTTCATCATGTGTGCATCACATTATCTTTTACATGGCAACAAATATCCTACTGTGACCAATAAACAACGGCAGAAATAAATATCACAGCTAATAAACTCCTCATACTTTTTCATATTTATGCACTATATTGTCGCGGATTGCACATAATAAAATCATACATTACTTGGGTAACTTCACTGCCGCTTTTACGTGGTGTAATTCCAAAGAACTTATCTACCAGATTCGCTAAATGAATCGTGTTAACTCGAATAGAGAAGATCCATTTTGTACAAATGTATTGTAATGAAATCACACATTACCATGCTAACGCTATCGCCGCCGCCGATGATTTTTCCACGATTCATGGTAATTGAAGAAGGCATGCATAAGTGATTAATTATAGGTGTACCTCACTTCCTCTTTATAATTCAGCCCAACTGAATACCCTAAAAAAATCAAGCATCTGCGTTGTCTCCTAGACCAATAAGGCAATAACAAAAAGTACCAAACCAATCGTACCGGACAATTAGCTAGGCCTGGAAAAATTGAGGGAAATTTTTTTAAGGATCCCATATGTTAACTCTTTTACCATTTTTCACATTCGTCCATAACCTTTTTTTTATATATATACAGAGCACCAATACAAAACTGCTGTGTAAAAAAATGGTAAAACAACGTGGTAGATAGCCCTAAAAAAATTTGGCATTTTCTCCCACGTTTTTTTTTTTTTTGGGATCATCATCATATTTCACCCCATGCAAAAACATGAAAAAAAAAATCGATCGTTGAAAACACATCTGATAGTTCGCATGTCGCACTACAGAGGGTGCTCCTGTGGAGCGCCCTACAGCACCCCGTTTCCCCCTCTGACAATGCAAAACAACATAGAGGGAATTATGTATTGGGCGGCCATTATGGGCTATTTTAATTGGTTTCGTTCTTTAACTTTTACTTCACAACAATAGCCCCACTAAATTCACTGCAAATAGGAAACCCAAACTCACACATTCATGGAAGTGGAAAGGTAAGATTTTTTTTAAAATTTATTACGCTCACACACACAAATGAAAGACATAGGGGATACAAAGAAGGAGACGGCAAACCCAAAACAAATAAAGGTGTAAGTTACCTGATATTGGTAGACATTCAATGCCGCTCGTGAATTGAAGGAGTAGGAACGCGCGCAGTGATTGTTGAGAGATGGGAAAATGCCGCTCTCGAATAGAAGGTCTGCACGCAGAGATTGTTGAGGGATGGGCGATCTGTGTATGGAGAGATGAGAGATTGTTGAGAGATGAAGATGAAAACTGAATGCGGAGGAATTGGAGACAGAGTGAACGTGCATGAGGAGCAGTTGCCGTGGTGGTGCTCTTTTTTACCCCCATCAGTTATTGGATTGGAATTAACTCTTATTCGGTGCAGTTACATGGGGTTAGTTTTGAAATTGGAAATTTGTGGGGGATGTGTTGGCAGTTGGAGCAGAGGAGTTTACCATCTTACCCCTGGCAGTTACTACCTGGGAAGTTCCGGATAAACTCATTTATTATTTTGTTTTGGGGCAAAAGAGGAAATCATTTTTGTGACAGGCTTCAAAATTGGGTTACACCAAACTGGTGCTCCCCCTTTATATATTAGAATAGATGTGCAATGTTTTGTACTGTAGTAAATATCGAAGGGTGGGTATTGCCCCACGTGGTACCCGCTCGGCAATCCCAGCCTTCCAAAGCGCGATCTAATGATCCGGTATGGATAGCTAAGATCGTACTCGGCATCCAGAGAAGAGAGAGAGAGAGAGAGAGAGAGAGAGAGAGAGAGAATTAATCTGGGTCATCCAAAACACTTTCGAAAGGCCGAGAATGTGCTCGGCATGGACAGCTGGTATCCATTCGGTGCCCAAAATTTTTTTATATGGAGGGATGGATTTACACGGGACACGTCTTATGGTGGGCAGGGACGGATTTACACGTACACCCACTTAAATTTTAAAAAATATATATCTAGACCAAAACTGTCATGCAGCCGATTGTTGTAACCTTTGTTTTTTTTTTTCCGAAAGAGAGTAAGAAGGTAATCCTTACACCAACTCACTTAGGCAATTGCGGACTAGGAAAAGGAAAAGTGGAGTGGACCCTATAAATCTAAAATACAACACGCACAACCCAAATTTCCTGTCGTTACTTGTAACTTGTAAGCTTCAAAAAATGACACCACTACTTTTGTCCTAAAATTTTTGTCCATCACGCAAACAAAGAACTCACAACCCAAACTCTTTTTTCATGAAAAAAAAATGAACTTTCTTTTTCAGAAATTAATCGATATCAATGAGTTCTTTTAATTTGTGACAAAAATCTACTGTATTAATTTCCCAACAAAAATGCATTTTTTTTTTAAATTATGTATTGCATATTGATGAACAAATATTTTGAGACGGAGGGTGTATATATTTCGATAATATAATGTTTAATCATAAAATTCTAATGGTAGCATCTTGAAATTTTGATAATAAACGCATGCTGTGGTGGAAATTCACTCTAGAGAAGGGCTTTTGAGAGACTTGGTTGGGAAATAAAATGCAAGATAGTAATCAAATACTCCTATGAAACAGAATAATTATTGCTTTGGTATTCTTATGTGGAAAAATTTAAAGTCAGACCAATGGACTGACACTAAGAACACTCTTTGACCGGGAAGAATGTATCTTTGACCGGTAAAAGTATCTTTTTACTACAAATACTATTTAATAGTCCAATATCAAACCATTACATCTAAATACTTGGAAGAAAGAAAAACCATTGTACTCCAGTATCAAGTAGAAATTGCAGCACAACAAAAGGTTCAAGAATGAAACGCCATCACTTGATCCAAAGCAACAAACACCCATTTAGGGCAAACAAAAAACCAAAAAAAAAGGATGACGTGATTTCCTGAGTTCACGGAATAGTCACACCATGAAAGCTTTACATAAACCATGAACAGAAGGTTCAGGTAAGCTTCTTAACATCAGATCACTTTGTCTAAAATGATGTTTCCCACTTCTTATCAACATGATAAGAATTCAAACATTTGCAGAGGAAGAAATTACCCATTTACATCAAAAAAGAAATTACATTGCTCAGAGATCATCAGTTACCTGGCATTATTAAGAATGCAGTGCAGGGAATTGGGTGGAGATGGTGAAAACCAAAGACTCAACATTCATGTCCAAGTAATGACTTCAACTCTTGCAATGACATCCTAATATCTTGGATCTCTTGCAACCACGAATCGTACTTCACAACCCGCGAAAGTTGGCTCTTCTTCTCATTAGCCTCAACCTTTGCTTTCTGTAATTTCGTCACTTGGTCAAGTTCTCTCTGCAATTCTTCATCCAAGATCTTTATCTCTTCCTCTTTCAAATCTGCTTCAAATGTCTGTTGATGGTACTCAAGAATCATATTTTCAGCTTCACAGCTTCCATTCTCCTTCATCTCCAATATCATCTCTTTTTCTTGAACGATGGTCTGAAGCTTGTGCTCCATCTCCTCCATAGATTTCAAACCCTTTTGTATCTCCATTTCAACAACCTGCATTTCACTCTGCACTTTCTTAAATTTCCTGTTCAAGTCTTCACTTTCCTTTCTCATGATTCCAAGCTTTTCTCGTGCTTGTATCATCTCAGTTTGTGCCTTGGTTTTCTCTTCCTCAGACTTGAGTAACTCAGTAGCCTTACCAGTCAAATGCCAGTTTCTTTGAGACTGGGTAACATCTGTTTTCTCAATATTATCAATTGCGAAAAGAACCTTTTCATTTTCTCGTTTCCGGTTCTCCTCCTCTATTTTTGAATTCAAATGCGCAATATTATTTGTCAATTCAACTTCAAGCTGTTGAAACTCTCTCTTAGCATCCTCAATTTCATTCTTACGTGATTTAAGACAAGCTAATTCCTCTTTCTTTCGATCCAAGCAAGACAACGAGGCATTGAATCTTTCCCTTGCTTGAACTTCACGCTGTTCAAAGTAACCGACCGAGGAAGAAAAGGTAGATAATGAGTATTTG
Source organism: Gaultheria prostrata (assembly GCA_036023075.1). NCBI lineage: Eukaryota > Viridiplantae > Streptophyta > Magnoliopsida > Ericales > Ericaceae > Gaultheria > Gaultheria prostrata. The sequence goes on along the minus strand of JAXBDA010003277.1, from coordinate 12,745 downwards.
AGAGCCATCAATTTTCTATCAATTAGATCTCTTCTTTCCCGCGTATCACAAGAAAGAAGTTTGAGGGATTCATATTGATGCTGCTTCATCTGAATGGCATCCTCTACTAGTTCAATTTCTTTTGAGAGATCATCAACCTCAGCACCTGCCTTCTCAAGTGACGCAAAAGAACCGAGAGTTTCTGCGGACTTTAAAAGCTTCTCTTGTGCTACGTCCAGCTTCATTCTAACCAAACCCAAATCTTCAGACACCTTTGTCAAATTGAGATCCGGGGACTTCTTTTCCGAGTCAGAATCATTTTCAACATCCATAAGATCATTCACTGAATCTTCCTGAGGATCTTCATGAAGTGGGTGGGACTCACCCAGTGCATCCAAGTTGGGGAAATCTGTTTCCTGCATTTCACCTTCATCTGATGTGATGGGTTTCTCTAACTCAAGAGTTCCACCTCCATCCACTTCAACAAGCTTTTCAGGGCAGCTTAAGTCTCCTTTAGTTTCAACAATATTCTGTCCTTCAGAAGAAAGAATTCTTTTGAATTCATCCCTTTCTTGCATGGCTTTCTCATACAGTGCCAATAATTTCTCATTCTCTTCATGCATTTCCATAAGTTGATGCTCTAAGTTTTCAACTTCCCTTTTCACCCCTAGATCCTTCTCTTCAGCAAATTCACCGAAACGACTACAGTGATCCTCTGTGTCGTATTCCTGATTGTTCTGAACTTCATCCATGCCTTTGTCAGTACTCTCAGAAACCACGTGCTCGTACAGTTCTATCAGTTTGTTGTTATCCTCAATTAAGACCTTAAGCTTCATCCGCAATTCTTCGTTTTCTTTGGCCAAGATAATTGTTGTTTCATGAGCTTCTGCTTCTCTTTGGCTTGCAGCTGCAATTGCACCAACCATCGTCTGAAGCTCTATCTGATCATTCGGAACAATATTGGGCCTTTGCTCGGTAGTTAAGGAAGGGAGCTCAAATTGCAATATCTGTGGTTCTTCCTTCAGCGGTTTTGAAGATTTCTCTGCTTCTAGTACGGTTACCAAGTCGTTAACATTCCTGCAAGTTTCTTAGTTAGAGAACATGGCGGCCGTGACGAGATGGATCATTGCACGTGCTGTAAATCCATAGAAAACGAAAGAACAAGAACCCAACATGTCCGTTTTTTGAGAAAATATTTTTAGTTTTAATGGAGAAGGATCATAATTAAGTTTAGGAATAAAAGGACAGAGACTCTCCCAAATTTATTGCGTATACATGGTAGACAGTAGACACGACACTAATTTCGACACTAATGGAAGGTATGAAATATGTATGAGGCATGGGATATGTATTTGGCATGTCCATTGGGCATGCACCCAACAAATATGACTAACTAATCAAGTTTACTATACCTAACCATTCAACTCGCGTTTGATTTGTAACATGCTCTATGTTAGATTAGAAGCACATTTAAGAAACAGGAATCTATCCATGTTTAAATAGATGAATCCGACAGTTAGAAACTTAGAAATGCATCCCCACCCATTACTCATACCCGAATATGTGTCAAATAGACCGAGGGAAAACCTGTAGAATAATCGTTCAAAGATTGAAACTTATGCAACTCTGTAATGGCTTGAACAGTTCATGAATAGAAGAGTCCAAATAAATTGGAATTATTACCTTTCCAAATTGTCTTTCTCTTCAAGGCAGAAGCCCAGTTTCTTCCGTAGCATGTCCACCTCTGATTGGTTTCGAATAGCCTGTAATGGAATTCCAATGTTTGTAAACAAAGTTTGTGGTCGGTATCGGTAAGACAGCTAATTATACAACCAGGTTCAACTTTTAACTAAAAACATGGCTTTAGTCCAAAGTAGAATACCTGCATGCGGAGGAACTCATTTTCCTCATTAAGGGAAGCGCGCCAAGGTGATCTTGCCCCCTGTTCAACATAAACAAAACATATCAAATGAAAAGAAAACAATTGGGAGTACTTAAAACTTAACTAGTCGAAATCAGTATCTATTGACAGTGAAGTAAAAACAAAAAGAGAGTGATCGGCTTTGTTTGGTTCCATTTTTCTCCCCTTTTCAAAAAAAAATTTCAAAAAGAATCTTTCATTCCCAATCATTTTTAACATTTCTCACTCCACTCATTACCTCATTATTCTCATTCTCTCTCTCTCTCTCTCCAATCATTAACTCATTATTTTCATGTCCAAAAACCCAACCAAACACAATCTCAAAAATTCTTCTCAAAATTTTCTTTTCAAAACCCATCCAAACACAATATTAATTTTGTAAAGAGAAGTACAAACTGAGGCCTGCATACACATGATAATTTAGCAATTTGTACTAACGTATGTCAATAATTCATGTTACAGACAAAATCCAATTTCAAATGGTAATCTGCTAATCAAGTTGACTCATGGCCCTCATTTAACCTTCAATTTCAAACACCCTATGCTTTGAACGCACGTCAAAAAAAAATTTAAATCTTGATGCTTCCGATCTCTTATAGTACTTGGTTCCTCATCTATCCAAAAGCAAAAGAATGAACCTAATTTCCTTCAACTTAAACTCTAACGACGTTGTGTTCCTGTTTTCATCAGTCTTTCTTTTGATCAGTAAAAGTCAAAATCATTAGCAATTGCTACTAGAAGAAACGGTTTTTTGTTTGAGTGAATCAAAGTTTGGAAGACACACTACATCAAAGAAGCTTCAGTCCAGTAATATATTGGTCAAGCAGCTTAATAATAATGCAGTATCATGGTGATAATCTATGATCGGTGATACAAGTTCAGCTTAATTTGGAGTATTTATTTTACTTTTTCTATTATTTTGTTTAAAACGGATTACAAACAAAGAAATTACGTATGCTGAAACTTAATAACTGAATTACCTGTGAGGATACCAGTAAATTATCATCACCATGCATATCAGTTGCCATGTTTGAATTTCCTTTCTGCAGCAAAATAAACATCCCTAAACATAACACACAGACTCCGCAAAAATCTCAATAAAGATCCATCTTGTCATTATCTAAAAGAGTTCGGGAAGAACCTGAATGATTGAAGGATCTGATTCATGCATAAGTTTCCAATCGAGGGCTTCTAGCAACTGCAAAATTAACTCTGTAGGTAAGTTTCGTAAGCAGAAACCATAGCCATAACTACATGAGAAACAAGGGTGAGGCGAAAACTGGAGCAGGGAAAGGAATCTGTTTCATCAATTTTGACACCTTATTTTGTAATATCATGATCTGCTCATTCATCCTCTCTCGTTCACCTTCTTCACAGAACGACTTCAATCTGCATGTTGGATCATGAATTTGAATTAAACAGTACAAACGTTTCAAGTTTTCAATGGCATAAACAAGTGTGAGAACATTAATGATACATGTGATATCATTAATGGGGTTCATGAAAACACTCCAAACCAAGACCTATGTGTTGATTAGGTGTCACCAAGTCTGGCGATGGGCGTGATTTCATGCTTGTATCATAAGTTCTTGGAAGAAAACAAACACGAGAAAACTGAAATTACATGCCTTTTGATTTCTTCTTTTAGCCGCAAATTTTCCATTGCAAATCTGGTCACTTCCTGGTTCCTGTCTACCTGGGAGCGTAGGACCTCTATTTCCTTCAAGTGCTCCTCCTTTTCTTTTAACAAGTGTGTTTCGGCCGATATCTTTCCAGAAGCAACTGCCTCAAGCCTCTTTATCCCAGATTCTCGAAACCGCAATCTCATTTTTAAACCTTGTATCTCATCTTCTCGTTGTTTGGCCTGATTTGAAAAGGGAAAAAAGAGTGGAGAAGGAACATTGTCAGTTCTAGTGAGGAATACTATGTATGCAAAAATACAACAGTATGATCCAAGTGGTACAAGCCAGTTGTTTCTGCTAAAGAAAGAAGTACGCAGACACTGTATTACTGTCGCATATCAAATTCTTTGAGTTGAATTACGTCTTCAAAAATGAAGTGTCAATTCTGTTGGACATACCAACTGCATAGCTGCCTGATTTTCAGCAGCCAAAGCTTTCAACGCAATATCTTTATCCTTTTCCCTCCGAAAAGCTGCAACAAGGGCTACTTCATATTCCTTCTTCTGAAAAATTAAGAAAACCTTATATAACCAACATGTCAGAAAGGTTTTCTTCTTACTGAGAAAGAAAAGTATGTACCTGCGACACCCTTTTATCAGAGATAAGAGGACTGAGTGATCCGTGAAGGCCTTCCCACTTAAAGGATCCTGGAGAACCTGGAAAGGATACTGTCAAGGCATCACTTTCATGGTTTTCAACTCCGCCATTGGCTAGACCTCTCAGCCGAGATACTTCTTTCTGTAGATAACACAGATAAAAATAAACGGACATCTTCAATTCAGTAGAAAAGGTAAAAGACAAAAGCTTTTGAAGTTGGCTATAACTTTCTTAGCAGCTATAAAATCTGACTGTAACTTTCTTATGTGGACAAAATCCGCCTCATGAAATAAATGTTAAATAAATGCCATTGGGCATTTGCAAAACTGTTAAGCATTACATTTGCTGTCGTCAAGTAACATCATAAGAAATCATAAATCTAGAGTCAAATCATGTCAATTGTCAAGACTGTCAAATAATCACGCAAAATCATATTTATAGAAGTTCGAGCATGTAGACACCATTAGAGAGTTCCAGATGTACAAATCTCAAGTTACATCAATATGTCTCTGTTGATGTTTGTCTTGGGCACGATATGACATAACATGGCATTTGAGAAATGGAATGAGGCTAACATGCAAACCAGTTACATCAATATGTCTCTGTTGATGTTTGTCTTGGGCACGATATCACATAACATGGCATTTGAGAAAATGGAATGAGGCTAACATGCAAACCACTAGAGATGTAAATGTCACGTAAAGAGAAATTGAAACAAATCCCACGTTGTGAAGAACATTTTTATACTATTATGTTGCTTTCAGTAGATTGTTAATGTACCTCAAGGACAATTTGCAAGATTTAATCAAACCATATAATGAAGCATTATATATCATCACAAAGGTTACATGGAAAAGTCAGACTGTGCATAATACCTTAAGTTGTTGGATCTGCACTCGCATAGCAAGTACATCACCAGAAGCATCTTCATTCACAATAGCCTAAAAGAGAGCAAATCTCAATTTGTTATAGCTCCAAAAAAGTAAAGGAAGGAATAAACAATTGTTGAGAAGGCAATAAAGTTAGAAAGCCAAGCATTCTCCTGTAAGCCAAAAGCTCGTGAAAAATCACAACTGAGATGCTAAACCGCAACAAAGCAGGGAATCGAAAAATGGACCATGAAATACATTTTGTGATGCTTTAGGGGTGAAGTTCATTTATCAACTCAGAAAGGTACTATTGTCGTAGGACCAAGTAACTTTCCATCCAATCTTGAGATGGTAAGTGAAACAAATGCCTATAAAATGAACAGGTAAAGATAACGTACATGGTTCTTGATGAATTTAGCACGTTGTGCAAACTTCAATGTGCTTAGAGTCTCTAACGAACAGCTGCAAGGACCCAAGCAATAACTCATTAGGTATGTAGTTATCGCACCAATAAAGAAAGAACCAAACTTCTAGAAACAAAAGATATGGTTGTAAATGAGACTTGACAAATATATTATTTTAGCAAAACTGCAATCCCTATAGAGTCTAAAGTTTAGATTGATTTCGTAGAAGTTTACAGTGGTTAAAGAAAATGAAACTATGAAGATGAGGTCCAACAATGTACTTGATCTTGCCTCTGATAGTGGGAAATTCATATCTAAACTTCATCCCATAAAAAATTGCTTGTACCATTTAGATGGATGGCAAGGCCCAAGGCAGGAAATGAAAAAAGAAGAAATTTAAAAACAGGAAACACTGACCAAGTAGATGGGCTAATATTTGCAATTATGCTTGTTTTTGAGTTCCCTCCAAGTGAATCCTGCAATGAAAACAAGAAGTGATTGTTTCTGAAAATGCCTTACCACATCAGATAATCATATAGAATTTGATAAGTAATACAAGTAAAGTTAAATTTAAACGAGATTATATAGAAGGACAAGTTTCATTTATCCACCTGAAGCAAAAATGTAAGCTTTGAATCGCGGTAAGGAACATGGAGCGATTTCCCGTTCGACATATTCACAAGGTTCATAATAACAAGCCTACAGATCCCAGAATGAGAACAGTAAGATGTAAGTTTAAGAAAACAATCAATTAGGCTGAAATCTAAAGTCAAAAATTCAAAAAGACACATGGTAAACTTCAAAGCAACTTCACACAGTATGGATTGAAAGGAGAGAGGAACAAACCCCAATGTCGAAAGAGACTTATTGATATTTGTAGCTTCCTTTAGACGTTCACCTTCAGCACCAGAACTCTTCTGCCTATGATTTTACAAAAGTTTAACAATTTTCTTAACCGACAGCATACGATTCAATCTGGTTGTCAATCACAACTGCTCTATTTTCACTTAGTTATCAAAATTTATTCAGTAATTTTACCTTTCGGAACCTGCTAAGTCCACAAGATTAAGCCGAGCAAACCTATGATGAGTTACACCCTGGGATTCCCACTAAACAAGAACCGTTGATTAGAAAGAAAAAAAAAAACATCCAAGGAAATCCAATTAAGATGTAGGACATCGAGACTCTTGGAGACTAGAGAAAGGAAATAAGGGGGGAAATGAGGAGTGCTCACCTTACTTTCAATGATGCATGTAAACACACTATGAGAACGACTACTTGCATGATTCATGTTAGTTGCCGCCACCTTCCTGTTTGCTGCACCCTGAAACACATTAGATTAGTGACACGTGACATGAGGACCATCTGTTTCTTGGAAGACAAACAATCAGGATATACTATTACATAGTCAGCATGTGGAACATCCACAAGAAAGTGTTGATACCAACTACACTAAGCAAAATAAACATGAAAATGAACAGCATTTTAAGTTTAGTAAACTCCAGGGGGAGCTTGTGAAAATAAAAGTTGATTGCAACATATTACATCGGGTTGTAAAGCAAACTTCTGACATGCTAAGAATTTTGATTTCAGCTCACTGTTTTTTGAAATCATCTTTACATTAAACGAACAAAATTCCTGTCAAGTGTAAGCCAATAAAACATTTCCACTTTTGTTCTGCAAAGGTTAGGCAACAAGGTTTTTTTTTTTTTTTTTTGGCTTTCCTCCCCATCATTTTGATTTCAAACAAGCAGCTAAGGCAATCTCAATAGTGACTATACACTTTCATTGTCCACCCTAAGCTCTTATCTGCTTGAAGATAGACAAAAATGAGCTCTAGGCTCTAGCATTATTCCCATTCTCATCAGTTTCCCAAAAAAAATGAACAAGAGACCAAATGTAGATAGTCAGCGGATATAGATATCCTTACTTCCCCGGATAAAGTAATTGGTAAGATGAAGAAATAGAAGTTATTGGCTTGATGGAGTTGACTTCAAATGGAAGATCAAAATAAATGGAGCTAATTGCATACTTGTACAAGTTGTTGAATCACATCTCGAGCCCTTGTAACTTCAACTTCGGTAAGATTATCCACATAAACCCCTTTCTTTGTGTCTTCTCTTATCTACAATGTAGAGATCAAAGCATTTTGAGTAGTCATTTCCATGTATAGAATACAAACCTAGTATTTGCAAACAGAGCGGTAGAACAAAAAATTGAAAGAAACAAAAGAAAATCTCCATAGGTTAGTGTTTAGTACCTGTAAATTGGTGGAGGACGGATCTAAGAGATCCATAATTTGTTCATTATATATTTCTAAGAAAGAACATTTGCAAGTGAATTTTAACTTTTCTTCCCTGCGTGCCTCCTTTTCCTGTCGCAACACCATTAAAATGTTAAAGGTGGCATTAAAATCTTGGCTTATAATGTTTAGATGATTGAGGAGTTAGCTTGATTTAGAAACCACAAAAGGTGAAAGATGGATTGGAAAAATGATATTTCAAGGTTGACACTTGTTATTAATGTGCCATCCAAAAGTATCCACGCGCATTTATTATATGTGCATCATTCAAAAGCATTTCGTTTAGAACTTTCTAAAGTCCTTGTCTAGGAGTGGAAGAGCGATGTTGCAGATATACAAGGGACAGCACCAAATTTAATCAAATAGTTTTCGAAAATAAAGGGAAAGATATCTTCTATCATGGGAGAATTGTAGTCCCTATGCATCTCCATAACACCAGGATGAATAACTAATTAATATTAGATTGACTCTAATCTAATTCTCAAGGTTGCTTCTTCTCAACAACCAAGATGAGCATAACAAAATAGTAACATGCCAGCCATAAGTACAATTCCAACACAAAATTAACTTTTCTTTATCCATTTCAAATCTGAAGTTCATTATCGATCCAAGCAACACATACCTTTTGAATACTAGAAAACAAGTATTCAAAGACACGTGGTGTCATCCCACAATTGACACTGTGCCTTCCGGTGCCTCCCTCAATGTCCCCAAGCATTGTGTGAGTCTTTCCACTTCCAGTCTACAAGAATTCAATAAAAGAAACTGAGCGGGGGAATGCTACTCATTAAATAAGTGTTGCTGGGAAAAGATCATTCTCATGAAATGAGAGTAATATACTAAACAAATCTAACCAAAGCAACAAGATCACACTCTCAATATCTCCACTATCCAAGCAAAGAAAAAAAAATCCGCTTTCAAACTCAACTAGATAGAGGAAATTTGAAGCTATACAATGAGTCCCGCGACTATAATAAGGAGAAAAAAAATAGACTAAATGAAAAAAACCTATAAGGAATAAAGAGATACGTAAGGGTACTGACTTGGCCATAAGCAAACATGCAGCTATTGTAACCTCCCATGCAGTTTTCCACCATAGGCACACCAGCCAATTTAAATAGCATCTCCTGATAAATCATAAAATTGAAGCCTGCCTCTGTCAAGTATACATTTCACCAACTAAAAAAGAAACAAGTAAATTAGACTTTACCTGGCTGACATTCTCATCTGCAACAAGATCAAAGGTAAAACGTGATTCTGGATGCCCAGTCCAGGTAATTGTCTGGCAGCTCTCTTGTCTAACACATCTATTGTGACCTTGTACTGATATCTCAGAACTACTCAAGGGGCGTATTCTTATTATAACCTGCATATCAATAAAATACATCAATCAAGTAAGAAGGCAACAAGATTGGACTATTTTGCTACAGATTGATATAGATTCTTCAGACCATGAAACCTGAAAATAACTACAGAAGGAGCTATGGAATTCTTCCAAATTAGTAACAAAATTATTACATATGTGCAATTCCAGCTGTGTTTGATGAGCGGGAAGGTATAGGAGGAAGCAGAAGCATACTTAACCATATGAATCACTGCTCTTATTCGTCAAAAACCACGACTTTTATTGGGCCACTTGAAATAAACATCTACCTCCTAAAACCAAGCTACCTCTTTTTCTTTTTTTTCAAACAACCGGATTTCCTAGCTAGCTTGTGCACACCTCAACTAATCCCGGGACCCTAAAATTAATGCCCGGGCAAGTGGTTGCAAGGTCTGAAATGTTTGACCTTGCGACCTCTTGGGGGCAAGCCCTTGTTGTATTACACGCACTTGGCCAAACCCCTTGGGGTTCAAAGTACTAATTAGGTATAACACCAACTCCAACGTTTTCAATTACTTTAACAACAATCACTGCTTCATACAGTAAAAGTTCAGGCTTAGCATGAGTATAACTCCTCCTACATTTTCTCTATCGACAATTTCCAAGCAATCAAACAATATGAAGAGGAAAGAAATAGCTTTCAGTTCCGAATATCTGTACCTGAACATTATGGTCTATCCAGAAAGAGGGGTCTTCGGTCAATTCGAAATTCCGGTTCACAGTTCCTTCGTCGTTATCATCTCTCTCTCTTGAAATCCGAACCGCAGAGGCAGATTTGAAGAGGAGGTCCGGAGAGCTCCGGACCGAGGGCATCAACGATTCCGATGACTGGTCTTGGAACCCTAACCGGTTCTTGATCGCACTCGCCGCCTCCGAAATGAACGGCATCGTCTTGGAGTTTTGGACTGTGTCAAGGTTTAGGGTTTTTAGGAGAAACTGAGTAAAGATGGAACTGAAGGAAAAATTGAGTCTGGATTTGAGAGAGAGAGAGAGAGTTTGAATAAAGGATGTGAGAGAGAGAGTTTGAGGGAGGGCAGGGGGGTTGACGGTGAAAGAGGGTTTGGGATTTCAAATTTTGGGGACCGTTTGGGAGTCAGATTTGAAAGTTCTGATCGCTTCCAAAATTACCGATATACCCATTCACTTAGCAGATCTGCACTGACTTGGTCCGAGTGATTTTATTTTATTTTGCTTTCTGTGCTGATTAAAGGTACTTTTTTTTTTTTTTCGGAGAAATTCAAATAGTCATTTATTTGGGGTCTCTATTTAAGTCCAAATCCTACTCAGTTTGAATACTTATGTTTTCATCCCGAAATTGGTTGAATAACCGATTATGCCCTTATTAATTTATTCATTATCTTTATATGTATCTAAAATACTCCCTCCTTCCCAATTTAATTGTCGATCGTTTTATTCTAACCGGATAAAAAATTGACCATATTTTTTAAATGAAAATAAATTTTATGTGCAATATGGATCTAATTTGATAGATCTCAATTAGTTCTACTAAACAATGTTTTCAAAATCACATAATACGTTATAAATTCTGAGATATAAGCAATTGAAAAGTAAATTTCATGCGGTTAAATAGAAGGAACACAAAATCCCGACTGATGTGCTGGAAAAAAAATTTACATGTGCAAAAATCATACTCCATGAAAATTGATGGCTTCATGGAAATTATGGAAATTAACTAGTAAGAGAACGTTTTGTCAAAGGTATATTGTGGTGGTTTTGTTTACATTTAAATTAACTAGTAAGAGATAAATATTGGAAAGAGTTGGGCTTAGATTTCACTTTTCAAAAATAACTTCTGGGAGTGACTTGAAATGTCTACAAAATTACTCGAGTTTTCGTGAATTTCGTACTCAATTGGTAGCAAATTTTTATGTTTTTTTCTTAGTAAAAGGCGAAAGAAGGGACGATAAGCTATAACAATCTTTTATGAATGTGACCACATAATCTTTGAATCCGCAATAAGTCTCATGACGGATCAATCACACATAGGTTTTTACCAATCACCCAAATCGCTCGTGCATCACAATGGGGCTAGTAGGATCGCAAGAAACAAAAGGCAAACTTGAAACCTAGTAAATCTTAATTCTCATTATTGAGTTATATCTAAAACAGTGTTAGGCTTAACTAAGTTGTCTAAGGGGCTCTTTGATAAACTGAAAGCTAAAAATTAAAAATTAAGTACTGAATGCTGAATTATAACTTTTACTATGCTTTTTCTTTTTCCTTCAGCCACTGAACAAGGGCCATGACAGCTTCTAGTCTCTTTTCTTTTCCAAAAGCTCTAATTATCGTTGAGTACACTTGGGAAGGCAATTCACCCTTCTCCTTAAGTACCTCTTCCACATCTTCCACGGTTCTAGCAAGCCTTAAACTTCCCTCCAAGTAAGCGCACATCAATCCTTTATTTCTTCTCCTCTTCCCTTACTTGCTTATTTTCACTACTCTTTTCTTCGTCACTTCTGCCAAGTTCTTCATTTTCACTTCCATTTTCATCCACATTATCACAATTACCATTCTTCCCTGAAACTCCATCCAATGAAACTGAATTTTCTCCAACAAGATTGTTTGCCTCTCATGTATGAATGCTGATATCACGGCCATGCGAACACGGCCTTCCTCCGGCTCAGAGAAGAAATACACTTGAAATCTAGAGCATCCATCGAATACCCTAGATTTGATATCCAATTGAGAGCTTCCTAAGCAAGTCCCACTCTTTCTACCCCGTAAATAGCTGGAAACCGACATAGGACCAGTCCTTCTACATTGACAACCATAGTCACCAAAATCCCATCTTTTTCTTCTTATTCTACTTGTACTTAAAGACCAAGAAGAATCCACTTGGGATACTTTCATGTCCAATTTGGGTACTACCCTAAAGTCAATTTTAGAAGGCCAGATGCTCAAAGATTGCATTTTTTTCACCCAGAAATATTTGAGGGAAGTTAGAAACTACTGATAAAGATAGTCAAGGCATGCTAGCCTTTTCTCCTCAAGCTTGAATCAAGATTAACAAAAGGGAAAATTTCAAAAAAACCCCTATTCTTTCACCTCAATGTCTCATAAACACCTATCCTTTCATTTATTTCAATTAGACACCTACACTTTACCTCCGTTATTAAATTGGACCCCATGCCCAATTTACCGTCCAAATCTGGACGAAAACTTCCCACCTGTCACCTTTTTTGCTGAGTGGGCCCCATTCACGCTGATGGGGCATGTTTTGGAGGGAAAACATGCACGTGAGAGGCATGTGAGTGGGGTAGCCCTAAAAACCAATCTCCTTGTTTCTCCTTTCATTGTGGTCCCTTAGGTTTCGAGAAAAGTGAGGAGGAAAAAGTGTTCGTTTGTCCTTGTCGACCACTGATGCCTGAGAAAATTGTTGGGAATCCATAAAAAAAACACTGATTTTGAGAGATTTGGGTGTTAATCTCACATGGGTTGGCATATCAGAGATAGTGGTGCGGATCCCCCTTTGTACGGTATGATTCTTGTTAATCTCACATGGGTCCCTTCTTTATTGTTTGTATACTTTATGTTCAAAGCTTTATCTTTGAATGTTTGTTTGTTTTAATCTCATTGTTCACGTGTA